>JAPQWV010001580.1:0-81378 GCA_027422505.1 Craterostigma plantagineum
TCTTCGAGAATGAAGCTGCGATGTTATTGAAGACCAGATCTTTCGCGTTGTTCGCAAATTGATGATGAGTTGATCATATGAATCAGGCAGACTTGAAGTAGAATTTCCGCACGTTCTTTAGCCTCCGTTTTATACCGCATGAAGTTAGCTGGGAAAATAGAGTATTCAGACGTTGAGATGCTCCGTCAACGAAGTAGATTCAGACATTCTCAAGGTGAACAATTTTCTCTTCAAGAAAATTTTACTGTTTAACGACGTCGGCTCGTACAGATTGGTTAGGTGGTCGCAAATCTCATTTGCCGTTTTCTTTTCTTCGATGCTAGACAATAGTTCATCTGCTAGTGCTAGATGGAGATTTGCGACAGCGCTCCCGTCCATCTCGTTCCATTTTTTCCTCGTCTGTCGCGTGGCTGGTTTTCCATCGATAGCCTCCAGACAGCCGTCCTTTTCGCAGATCGCCTTTATCTTTAATTTCCACAGTGAGAATTTCTCCCGTTGAACTTTTCGATATCAAACTTCCGCCACCATAATTTTGCTCAGTCGTGAGCGTACATCCGACGGGGTTGCAGTAGATAATTATTGAACTCGTACCGGCTTTTTGTCACGTAACAAGGGCATATAATAATCTATTATTTTCTGATGTGGAGTGTCCACGTTAGTGGCACCACAGAGCATACGATAAACAGATGTATAAACCGCAAGCTAGGCTCTGATACCAATTGTTGGCGTGGCAGCGGACCCGGTCGAATAATATTGCGGCTAGTATTTGAGCAATTAAAAATAAAAGTGGACACCGAGATTTAACGTGGAAAACCTCCAAATAAATCGGGGTAAAAACCACGGGCAAGGAAGAAGAATTCACTATATGGGAAATGTAGGAGTTACAACTTCTCGTACTACAAAGGAGAAAATCTTCAATATCCCTCTTTTATGTCGGAGAAAATCCCGACAAAATCTCTATTATTTTTCCCTCTATTTTTTTCCTCACACTTCTTCTGTGATTTCTCTGTCTTTTATTCTATCTGTGGATACTCTACGATGCTCCCTCTCGTTACCTATTTATAGAAGAATCTCAAGTAGGAGACAAAAACATTACGTCACCCATTAGCTCATTTGATGCGGGACCAAAGAAAACACAATGAAGACCCACGGCACACCTTTGAAAAACATTGCTCACGTTTTCTTCTTCTCTCCTTTTTCTTTTCTATTTTGCTGACTTTTCAAAAAGCCATGTGGCTTATATGTCGACAACTATTAGTGGTTGAATAGCTCTTTGGAAAAAAACTAGAATAGAATGGAGAGCTGATTATTGAATCATTGCTTCCTAGAGACAAGACAAGAACTCATTTTGATATTCCATATTTTTACGTAATATATTAACGATATAGTACAATGTAATAATAACGCGCAAGTTCATTGTATCTGTACTTGTCCTTACAGCACCAACAAAGCAAGGGCCATGGACACTTGCAATAATATAGCAGAGAAGCTAATTTATGAGAGTGAAAAATTAACAAAGGAAGTATAAATAACATCAGAACCTTTTCTCTGGCCAGCGGTAGTTGTATTTGGACCCCATGACAATTTATCGGGATATTAATTAAAGCCGAAATGACACCGAATTTTTACGTGGTTCGGCCAATACCGCCTACCTCCACGGAGAAACAATGCTTTTTACTATATTAAGAATTACACCGTAAAAAATACCGCTCGTGTTTGAACCCAAATTAGAGACCCCTTACCCACCCGGATAATGCTCTCAATTACCTAGTAAAACTACACTCGCTCTCACCCTTATCCACCCGGATAAGATTTCTCTTTTTTTCTTTTTTCCTTCTCATTTTCTCTCCCCCTCTCTCCTCGCTCTCTCTCAATCTAATTTGGGGCGTTCTTTCATCTACCTACTATGCGGCTTTTTTAGGAGACATTTGGCTTGAATTACGCATGTGCATGCATAATTGGAAGAATAAAAAACAAATGATTTCCTCCACGTTCCTTCACATGGGTGAGGTTGAAAAGTAAAAATTTTCCACCTTTCAACATTGGCGTCTTCAGAGAGCACTCCAGCTAACCCGAGAATGAGAGTAACCCCGTTCGTATATACCACGAACGTCCATTTGGCCTTCCTTGTAGCACCTACACATTATCCGAATCAGAGTTCCAGTCCTACCCACTTGATTCCCTATGGCCAATCCTATGTGCAGCTGTCAAACCGACTCTACCCGTCGATTCTAAAGAGGGACTTCGATGCAACCCTTCTCAGCAGAATTTCCCTTCTCACCATCGTCTGCCTTTGTACCACGCGGGCGATTTTCGTGAACCCATCGGAGTCTGAGTATCATATATCATACTCACGTCCATACGATACAAACCTTTGCACTCTTCTTCCTTTGGTGGGATCATTTCCACAATGTGTGATTTTCCAGACTCCCCTGCTATGAAACCCCATAGCCCTGGAATCTGACTGGTTCAAGAATATTAAATTCTAACAACTTTGTGACACATCACACCACCTAAAAATGCATATCGCTCCATCAACAATTTCAATACCCCGAACAAACAAACGACCGTGGAGATCGAAAAATCGTTTGGTTCAGAAATGCATCATAATATCCACTTGGAGCAAACCCGAATCGTATATTCTTCTTCCTGAGAACGAGCGCCATCATTAGAGACTGTGAGAACGTCTCCAAGATAAACCGTGTGCTACCCTCATGTGGAATTTTCCTAGCCGAATGTCCTTCCTCCAAGTCGGACTGTTTCTCCTGATGTGTCCCAGCTCACCACATTTGTCACATGCCCTTCCCGCCACCTGGATTTGGACATGCTACTGTCCCCAATCCCCTGGCGTATCACCTTCCTCTACGACTCTCTCCGTGTATAGCCACGCCCTATTATCACCAGCCTTGACAAACGAGCACATCCTTCACTCTTTTTTGCCACAGAGTGAAACCTCCCGCACCAGCACACTGTCACACTTTGCTGTCATCCGTCGTTATTATCCTTGCCAAGATTCGATTGCTCGGCCCAAATAGTACTGATCAGATAATTCCCAGGAAAGGCTAGCGACCTGCCTCACAGCACTATTGCCATAACTCGCCAATACTCCACCGTCGCACAAGCTCCGCCCGACACCGAGCATCCTATCAACGATAACCATCTTGTACCATTATTTCTTCAGTACAAGTCAATCACCTCATTGAATCTAGCTCTGACACTATCTCCCCCCGATCGCTGATCCCTTTTGTTATTTTTTTCTGATGTGGAAGTTCAGACACAACTGCAACCACAGAGCATACTCAGAACACCAGCAGGGTTTGGCTCTGATACCACTTGTTTGGGTTGAGTGATCGCGTGCGTGTACTTTAATATATTAAAAGATGTTCATGCAAATACGTCAAGTAATAATTAAAACGAATATGTTATAACTAGTACCACAAGTGATAGGCAGTGTACCTATTGGTAATATAGCTATAGCGAATATTCGAGTATCGAACACGAGGAATAACTTGACTACTAGTAATAACCTATCACTCGATATTTAGCCTATGTAAATAACGCTATTAATTTATGCTATGACTATTTTAATGGATTAATCTAATCAAATAAAATAACTAATAGAGCACAACTTGGAAATGTATGAGTAAGTGAAGATAATAAATATGTGTTCAGGGTTCGAATCCTGCTAGGTGTTGTCGGCTACGGCTACAGAATATCGCTCTTACGTGTTGTTGGATAAATCGCAGTAATTTCCTACACCACTCACGAGTTTGCTGTCGTCCTAAATGTTCGTGGGAATCCAAGATTAATAATTACTAAACAGCGAGGATCGAGTATTTGCTGTCGCCCTATACTCGGATCCTAATGTCTACGAACGGCCTAAATCGTTATTTAGCTATCGCCCTAAACGATGTACCACACATTCATATCACACATAGATATATTGATACAAAGAAACATATTCATAGAACAGTAAAATAGCCAGATTACACGTGTTCACGGTTGTCTAACGACTTAACTACGACATAACCCAACGTTCATCTAAACCCAAACACATAAAGATTTAGCAACTCATATTGGCGACACAACAACGATTATCATTAGAAATAAAGATAAAGAGCTCATAAATCTTCCTGAGAAATGAGTCTGGACGTCTTTGAGGTGAGCTCTCCTTCCGCGGTTTGTAACTTCGTTGTTGTTTACCTCTTGAGCTTCTAAGGATCAAAGTGGCTTTTAAAGTTCTTTTTCCTCTTCTTCCCTCTATTTTCGGCTCTCTAAAGGTTTATCCTTGAGTTCTGAGGTGAACTCCCATTTTATGCTTCGAATTTGGCCTTAACACTGATTCTTAGAGCATTCACGACCACTTAACTGCCGTCACGGCCGTGAACTCTAAATTTAGGCTGATTTTCCGGCTTTTAAAACCCTTCACGGCCCCTTGCATGAAAGTCACGGCCGTGATGGAGGCTTAAACCCTAAATCCTGACTTTCTGCCACAAGTCACGGCCTCTTGCATTGTGCAGTCACGGCCGTGACTCTTAACAGAATTTCCAACTTGAGACCTACTGCCTCGTTCATGGCTTGTTGCATAACGTGTCACGGCCGTGACGAGGGACAGCGTACGTTTTTTTATGTTTCTGCCGAGGTTCACGGGCTATTGCGAGTTGAGTCACAGCCGTGAATTCACCTTCTCCACTCTCTGTCGTCGTTCACGGCCTCTCGCATGAGGTGTCACGGCGTGACTTCCAACGGATAATTGTCCTTGCCGTTCTGTCGACGTTCACCGCCACTTGCATACCTGTTCGCGGTCGTGAACTCTTGCTGGAAGCTTTATTCTTCATCCGTTTTGCATCGTTTTCGCCTCGTTTTTGTTCCTCTTCTCTCGATAACCGTTCGAAGGTCCTACAACATTTAAATGAGTGTAAATATAGCTGAGAAATGCATGGAATGACCAAAATTACCCTATTATAACCACATAAATACAACAATAAACATATTAAATACGTTTATCAAACCTCCCCACACTTAAGCTTTTGCTTGTCCTCGAGCAAATAACAACAAGAAGTGGTAACAATATAGTGGCATGACCATTCACAATTCACCAACGCAGATAGAAACCACAAAATGGAATCAAGCAAGCAATTATGGACACTGCAACAATAATAAAGCACTTATCGACACGAATTTCCTCAGCACTACTAATCAAGATCCACACCCCAGAGGGATTCACTCAAATCACTCAGTGTATAGGCTAATAAATCGGCGAATCGCTCAATTCATGCAATAATCTAGTCTATACCATATGCTTGCAAGTTAATCGCACGTCTACTACTTAAAGCAGTTAGCATGAATCGGAAGGTCTTTTTCGGGTTAAATGGGTTTGATAGTAATGAGTTTGTAGTAGAATCTTATATGAGTAGGTCGTGTCGGTCTTCATGTCATTGTCTAAAGCACGCCAGGATTAACCCTTTTGGTTACGCCGTCTTCATATTTCTCTTATTTCTGCTGCGTTCCACTAAGCCTATGTTCTCCCACGTCTGAAAATGAGAGATGATGTGGAATTTCTGAGACTGGAAGATTTTTGAAGGAAAGGTTCTTTTCTTTCTTTTCGCAACAACTCATCCTCTTTCTTCCGCTTCACTTTCCCTTCTTCCAGCGCCATTTCTACTTCCTTTTATTCGAATAACTCTTCGCATTGCGGTGCGCTGTTTTTTTTCCTTGTTGAAGAGGGAGTTCTCGACTGCTTTCAGCGTTGTCCTTGAGGCGTCATCCTACTGCGCTTTTCGACTTTGACATTCGACCTTCACTTCTACTTAACTCGGGTTCAAATGATCTCTGAAGGCTTATTCAGGTTAGCGACCTATGAAAATATTGAGGTTTTAAGAAATGAAAAGGCTTAGGCTCAAAGTGGCCAACTACGGTGATCAGTCGTGGTTGGAAACTTTGGCCGTGGACTTATTCCTAATGCCTTCGTCATATCCGTACAGAACTACTATAAGCAATTCAATGTGTATCATCAAGCAAGTTCTAGAGAGACGTAAATTATGCACTATCACACAACCAAGAAAAATGAGCAAAAGCTCGTCAGCTCAAACTCTCACAACGGAACATGTGTTATGTGTGTGAATCTCTCAGAGTAACACTATGTCTATTCATGTGAAAAGATTAAATCACGGATGCATGTCTTTATCGCTCACAAAACTCCCTAGCATGCAATCCAACTTCGAGATGACGCAAACAATCATGCCAGACTTCTATGGATTTAATAGCCATAAAAAAATTTCACGTAAATTTTCAACAAAATTTTCCAACAAAATTTCCCCTCCCCACATGTAAGATGCACGTTGTCCTCAATGTGTAACATAAATAAAAGGAAGGTAAAAGAAGTTGAAAAAAACGTGATTCCCCTGAAAAAATGGTGTGGTCCTGCCTCGAGCATTTGATGTAGTAGAACTTGGTTGTTTGAACTGATTTTGAAATATTTTGAGTCGTAGTCGATTCTTGTCACGTTTCCTGAAAACACTAAAAGAAAATTAAATGCACGGAGGAAATAATAACAGATAAAAAAATGAGTCATAGTTATCACAATTAACATGATTACTAGACCAACACAAAAGAGTACTAGTAGAAAAACATGACCAAATAAACAACACTAAGATGGTGGTGGGGGGGCGAGGGTGGCCGAGGGCGAGGTGTGCCATCGATTCAAGCCTAATTGACTCCTGTGCATGCTTCATCGCGTTCTCCATGGCTTGAAGAGCCATTCATATCGCCGTTGCTCTTCGCGGTAGCATCGATGGGCTTCCTCGTTTCTACGCTCATACTCGTCCTGTTGGCGCCGTGTCTCCTCACCGCGTCGTAGGGCCTCCTCATGTAGCATAGCATTTCTTGGCGCAATATGTGAAGCTCTGCGGCTGATGCGTAAGGAGCGACCCCTGATGACTCCCCCTCGTGGTAGCCGGAGGAATAGAAAGGTCCGGCCAGTGTCTGGGTGAACCGGGAATGGCCCCACCGCCCTCGATAGCTAGTGGCTCGGTCTGCCCACGATAGACCTCGTGCCAGACGTAAACCTTGTTCGTGCTGGACCAGGTGGGAGCTTTGATCAACACTTCATCTTTAGCATCATCTCCTCGTTCACGAGATTTCGCCCACCCACGATCGTCATCTCTGGTTGATTGGCTGGCCACAGGTTGAGTCCCTTGACAACCTTCGTAACAAAAGGCCCAACTGCGAGCTTCCCATGACTACGAACATCCGCCTGGGCGCCAAAGGCGTGGGCCATGGCCATCCCTAAGTGCACCCGTTGGCCCGCGCTGCATCTTGGCTAAGTAGAACAGATCCCGAAGGCCAAGCGCGCTGTGCGAGTCGCCCCGTGGTGCGAGCGAGGTCGACAATAGACGGTGAATGTAGCGCAGGCCTGGGCTCCGGAGCGAAGATGCCTTCGAGGTGTTTACAACAAAGTCGGGTTCACTGGGCCTAGCGAGTTCAGCCCAACAGGCCTGGCGCACCATCGACTCGCAAGATAATCCTTGTAATGCATATCGGGAAAAGGTCCTTGGTGCCCGAAAAATGGTACCAGTGCCCCAATCGCTCGGCAGATGTCGTCTACGTCCACCGTGTGCTCCTCGTTAAATGCCCGAAACTTGACTCCGTTCAACCCGTATTCCTCGAGAGAGAAGGTGGAGAGGAACTCTAGGGCCAGCTCCTTGTACGCCGGCTCTTCAATATGGAAGAATTCGAGCCATCCACCGAGTGACAGGTACCTGGCCACTTGCTGGTCTATGTGATGCTTCGCAGCGTGTCATGGTCAATTTTACCGTTGGGATGAACTGCATACGAGGTAAACAGAATAATTATTATTCTACATATTCTAATATTATACAGATTATACGAGGTAAACGAATTCCATTCCCTGTTGAAGTAATCAATAGGAAATGGAAATAGGGAATTTGATTTTAGAAATGAATTGAGTCAATTTTTTAAGCCAGTCCTATTTAGATTCTTCTAACGTGTTATGTTTTATTTCTTATTTTATTTGTTTGTCCTACAAAGAAACTTTTTGAATTCCCGGTAGAAAGAGATTTCCCTAAGGAAATTGCTTTTAACGCTGCCCAATACCCCTTCCTTTTCCAAAAATTTTACGAATACGCCGGTTATATCGGGCCTGATGCGTCTCATTGTCAAACTGCGCATAGAGGCGAGCAGTGACGTTGCACCTGGGCGTCGTCGACGATTCGGCGTTCGCGAATCCTTATCACGTGATGCAGCTGAGCGGCTTCGACCCATAGTACCTAGAAGTCCAAGTGTTAATTGGCGAGAAAAAGATAATCAACACAGCTCGACTCGACCAACATAGCTACAAAATTGACAATTCTAAAGCAAGAACATATACAAATTCAAAGCAGCATTTTGTCGAACACATAATAGACGAGCTAAAATACTCCTTCTATTGCAAAAATCAATCACCCGAGCACATTCTTCGACTTTAAACAATGAATCAACGTAAATTATCCAAGAGAAGCAACCAATTTCGCACGATTCTTCGAAGATCTCCAAAATATGCAATTAGGGTTTATGATCCAAATTGAAAATTGATGGACGAAATTAACAAATTTAGCGAACCGCCGTGTACATTGCATAATTCTAATCACAAAAGAGAAAAAACAACACCATTTTCGACCTAATCTTGGAGATCGCCCCTAATTCTAACATGGGGAGAAAGAAAATCCATACATGTTGATTTTAACCGAAATTAAAGGTTGGGTATGTGTTCGTTCGTTGGTGTCGCCGAAGTGTGGTCGACGGTGGTGCCCGGAGTTGTGTTTGGGAACTGGTTTTGGCGAGAAATTATCGATGGTGATTTGTTTTTTTTTTTCGGTGTGAGTGGACGAAGAGAGTCACGGAATGCTATTTTGAAGGGTTTAAATCGCAACATTCACGGCCGTGAATTTTAATTCACAGGCCGTGAATTGGAACAGAGGGTTTACTTCGTCGAAGTCACGGCCGTGACACCTTAGTCATGGGCCGTGAATTTGGACAGTGAGTTACGTCCTTCACCGTCACGGCCGTGGCTACTGAGCTAAGGGCCGTGACAAGCTAAGTACTTAATTTTTATTATCATTATTATTTTTTAAGTTAGTAACCCGTTACAGTCACGGCCGTGACTTACACAAGCAGTGACGCCTAGCAGTGGACTTAATCTTCCAATTTCACAGCCGTGGGTCGTAATGTCCTAGGCCGTGAATATGGGCAGTGGCGTTGGCTATTTCGTCGATCAGGTACACGGCCGTGACCTTTAATGTTACAAGCCGTGAATTGGGGCAGTGTACGTAGCATATAACTGTCACGGCTGTGAGTTACGTTTGCAAGGCCGTGACAAGCCCTTTTGATTTTTTTTAGTATTATGATTATTATTATTTTATATATTTTAGTATGATTAACACATAATCGACGAGTTTTTCGAGAACGATTGGCGTGAGGAAAAATTTGATAATCGACAAGGGAAATATCACTTTCTCGCGCGGCGTCAGATCTCCAAGTCAAAATTCGTCTGTATCATTTATTTGATTTGCTGGGTTTGATAATGATGTTTTTTATATGCCCTTCATGCCTATAAATAGACATTGGTAGAACAACAAAATAGCATCATCTACCATAAGTCACACATCTTCAGCAAACTTATTTTCGATATTTCTGGGTTAGCTAGCCACTATGAATTGGGGACAGCAGCAAGGCCGTGAGAATGAGAGTGAGGAATATGCAAGGATCCGTCGTAATTTAGATATGATGTCACTCTACGTTGCTCTCCTTTTGGGTTTGTTCGGAGTTTTACTAGCTTTCGTGTGTTGGTTCTCACAAGGTGTACTTGTGAGTAACCGCCCTTATGAAGCAAAATAAACTATTGTTCTGTCTTTTCTGTTATTCGCAGTTTTAATTGCTTTTGTGTCGGACCCTCACACGTTGTAATGGTAATGTAAACCATCTTTTATGAAGTAAAACTATCGTTCCTATCTCGTCCCTAGATTCTGCGTTGTAACCATCCTCAATATTCGCAATAAATTTATTATTATTAAATATTACTGTTATTATATTATGAATATATTTTAATTTAATATATATAATTTTATTTTATAATTATAATTATATATTATTATTTTTTTATTGTCTAAATATACTGTAATGCCTACAACATAAACGAAAATACCTGGTTGCCTCCCAAGAAGTGCTTCTTTTAACGTCTTAGCTGGACGTACCTCTTTGACACTTAGGTTGGCTGGAAGTCGAGGTATAATACCTCCTTGTCGCTTAAGTCTTCATCGCCTCCATGGTAATGCTTCAACCGATGTCCGTTCACCTTGAAAGTACCCTGCCCATACCTGAAATCTCAACAGTACCGTATGAGAAAACACGAGTGACAGTGAACGGTCCCGACCAACGTGATCTAAGCTTGCCAGGAAAAAGCCTAAGTCGAGAATTAAAGAGGAGGAGTAGATCCCCTTCTGAAATTCTCGTCTATGCCTAATTTTGCTGTCATGGTAGGACTTCGAGCGCTCCTTATACATCCTAGCGTTATCATAAGCTGACAAACGCCATTCGTCAAGTCATTAAT
This sequence comes from Craterostigma plantagineum, assembly GCA_027422505.1. Lineage (NCBI taxonomy): Eukaryota > Viridiplantae > Streptophyta > Magnoliopsida > Lamiales > Linderniaceae > Craterostigma > Craterostigma plantagineum. Next base: position 10,607 of record JAPQWV010001580.1, read on the forward strand.
TTGGAGTTGCCCCTTTTCCGCCGGCTTTCCCCAAATCCATGTCTAAAGACTTGATTGCCCGATAAGCTTTATGATCGATTTCTACGGGGAGGTGACATGCCTTCCCGTAGACCAATCTATACGGTGTAGTGCCTATCGGTGTCTTATAAGCAGTCCTATATGCCCACAGTGCATCGTTAAGCTTATTCGCCCACTCCTTACGGTTCCCGTCTATAGTCTTTTCTAGTATACGTTTTAACTCGCAGTTCACTACTTCTACCTGACCGCTAGCCTGAGGTGATACGGGGTGGATAAGCTGTGTCTAACACCATAACGCTGTAATGTACGTGAAAATTGGGTGTTCAAAAATGAGTGCCTCTATCGCTAATGATGCATCTAGTGCCCCAAATCGTGAAAACAGTGCTCGTAAAATCGAACAACACCCTAGCATCGTTCGTGGGTAAAGCTTGCGCCTCGGCCCACTTAGACACATAGTCTACAACAACCAGAGTGTACTTAGACCCATGAAGTCTATACATCAAACATCAAAAATCTCACAAACTAAAATAAAGTTTTGAGGCATTTCATCGCGTTTAGAGATATTACCTGCGCGCTGACATTGATCACAAATGTCAACGTGCTGTTGGGCATCTCTGAAAATCGTAGGCCAATAGAAACCGCTTTTCAGTACCTTCTGAGCAGTTTTGGTTGGATGCGTAGTGCCCTCCAGTTGGTCCGCTATGGCAATGCCCGAGAATCTTCGTCGTCTCAGGGGAAGAAACACATCACCGAATCACTTGGTCTGCATATCGCCTGAAAAGATACGGATCTTTCCAAAAGTAGTACTTGAGGTCAGAAAAGAATTTCTTCTTTTGCTGACTTGTGTACCCCTTTGTTAGGACCCTCGCGACGAGATAATTAGCATAATATGCAAACCAAGGAGTATCGTCACTTACCACTTGTATTGGTATAAATTCTCGTCTGGGAACTTGTCTTTAATCTCTTTGTCGTCCTTGTGGTAAATTCCGGACTCCTCTAGTCGAGAGAGGTGATCCGCCGCCAGATTCTCTGCACCCTTCTTGTCTCGGATCTCTATATCGAACTCTTGAAGGAATAAGATCCATCTAATTAGCCGAGGCTTGGCATCCGACTTTGCTAGTAAATACTTAAGGGCATAGTGGTTAGTGAAAACAATAACTTTCGATAAAACAAGGTATGACCTGAATTTATCGAAGGCGAACACGACAGCTAAAAGCTCATTTTTGGTGGTCGATAGTTGGCTTGGGCTGCGTCTAACGTCTTACTGCGTAGTAAATCGGCCTGAAATGGCTGTCTTTTTGCTGCCCTAACACAGCTCCCACTGCGTAATCACTCGCATCGCACATTAGTTCAAATGGTAACCCCCAGTCGGGGGCAACCATAATAGGTGCTGCGATTAGTCCGCTCCTTAAGCAAGTTAAAGGCATGAAAGCATTCATCGTTAAACTCAAACGGAGCATCTTTCTCAAGTATTCTAGACATGGGTCGAGCAATTTTAGAAAAATCCTTAATGAACCTACGATAGAACCCAGCATGTCCTACAAAACTCCTAATTGATCTCACATTCGAGGGGACATGTAATTTTTCTATAGTCTCTAACTTAGCTCGGTCCACTTCGATTCCTTTAGAAGAAATCTTATGGCCCAGAACTATACCTTCTCGAACCATGAAATGACACTTTCCCAATTAAGTGCCAAGTTCGTATCCTCACAACGTGCGAGTACGAGCTTCAGATTAGCAAGGCACACATCAAACGATGATCCAAATACAGAAAAATCATCCATAAACACCTCCATTACCTCACCTACCACTCATCGAATATAGCCATCATACATCGCTGGAAGGTGGCTGGGGCATTGCACAACCAAATGGCATCCTTCGGTATGCAAATGTGCTGAAGGGGCAGGTGAATGTGGCCTTCTCCTGGTCCTCAGGCGCAAGATTTGCAGGTATCCTGAAAAACCATCAAGAAACAATAAAATGAGCGACCAGATAATTTTTCTAACATTTGGTCGACAATGGTAGGGGAAAATGGTCCTTTCTCGTGGCGTCGTTTATTTTTCTGTAGTTGATGCACACACGCCACCCAGTAACGGTCCTTGTTGGAATCAACTCATTCTTGTCGTTCTTGACGACTGTCATACCTCCCTTCTTAGGAACCACTTGGATCGGACTTACCCCGCACTATCTGAAATGGGGTAAATCATCCCCGCGTCTAGCGATTTAATCACCTCTTTCTTAACGACGTCCTTCATATTGGGGTTAAGTCGCCTTTGACGTTGGGCGACCGGCTTGAACTCGTCCTCCATCAGAATCTTGTGCGTACAGTAGCTCGGACTTATTCCCTGGTGTCGGAAATCTTCCACGCTATCGCCTTCTTGTGGGCTCTCAACACGTCCAAGAGCTGGCCCTTCTGTCCATCGTTGAGGTTCGATGAGATGATGACTGGTAGCCCTCCGTTGCTTCCAAGGAACGCATACTCGAGGTGGTCGGGTAGCAGCTTCAATTCTAGGACCGGTGGCTCCTCAACCGAGCTCTTTTCCTTGTCTTCTTCGCTACTCTCGTCGATAGCTATGATGGGCTCGTCGACTTCCTCCCCACACTCGTCGATTGCCAAAATTTTTTGTGTATCCTGCTCGTAGGGAAACTATGATAGACCTTGCACAGAAAAAAGAAATTCATGCTCAAAAGCGTCTAAGTAGTAGCACTTATCGTCATGCTCATTACTCTTCTCAGCGATTCAGCCATATTGAACGTAACCTTCTCGCCATCTACCGTCAAAGTTAACATCCCATTTCTAACATCTATCATGGTCTCACCGGTAGCTAAGAATGGTCTACCTAGTATCAATGGGACATTATCATCCTCTTCCATATCTAAGATAACAAAATCGACGGGAATCACGAATTTACCTACCTTAACTAGGACATCCTCAATAACTTATCTAGGGTATTTTAACGATTGATCAGCTAATTGAAGGCTCACCCTAGTGGGTCGTGGTTCACCTAGTCCTAAGCGCTTAAACGTGGAATACGGCATTAAATTTATGCTAGCTCCTAGATCAGCTAAAGCACGTTCAACAACTAAATCTCCTATAAGGCAGGGAATCGTAAAACTCCCTGGGTCTTTGAGATTCTTCGGCATCTTGTTCTGAAGTATCGCCGAGCATGCCTCTCGTAGACATACCGTGGAAACATGTTCGAGCTTCCTCCTGTTCGTCAATAGGTCCTTCACGAACTTGGCGAAGCTGGCATCTGTGTAATAGTTTCAACAAATGGTAAGTTAATATGTAATTCTTTACACATATCATAAACTTACCAAACTGCGTCTCGTCTCTGACTTTCTCAGCCGAGCTGGGTAGGGGATCTTTGGTTGGTATGGCCTCACCGGTGATCGCTCGATCTCATTTGCCTTTCCTTTTTCGGGCTCGACCTTCTCCTTCTCAGCCTCGTTCTTCTCAACATCGTTGCCTTTGCTTTCCTCCACTTCTGGCTTGTCATTGCCCTCAAAACTGGCCTTCTCAGTCGACTTCTTTTTGGGAGGTATCTCTTGCAACTCTCTTCCGTTCCTCAGGGTCACTAGTTTTGCAATATTCCTTAGGGTTTGACTCGGTGTAACTTGGAAGTGATCCTGAGTTCGCTGAGCCAACTACTTCGCCATCTGGCCCACTTGTTGCTCCAATTTCTTGATAGAGGCGTCGGTGTTTTGGCATGTACTTCCATGTACTCCTCCATCTTAGTCATTCGACTCTCGTGGGCTTGAGTGGTGTTGCTGAAATTTGTGAGGAGCGTCTTCATCATATCCTTCATCTCCCTTATATCATCTGATACCGACCTCGCAGACGCGTTCTGATACTGGCTTGATGTTCCTCCTTGGAACCAGATGGTCGAGGTTGGAATCCTGATGGCCCTTGCCCATGGTTGTGTTCTCATACGCCAAATTTGGATGCGCTCGAGGTTAAAAACTTCGTTGGCTTGGTAATTCCCCATATAGTCCACGTGCTCTAGTAATTGCCCCAATTGGCACTCTGAGGTCTCATGAGCTGCGCCACAGATCTCACACTGTGGTGTGTACGGCTTCTGACGTGGTGTGGTGGTCATCACGGCATGCACGGGCTGTGTTTGCCCGGCCTTTGAAAGTAGGGTGTTGATCACCGTCTGGAGCTGGGAATTGGTAGTTGCAATATGTTGTTGGAGCGCATCGAACTTGCATTTGTAGCGGTCTCCTCGCTCACATTGAACAATGTTCTAGAAGTCGGATCTAGTGCTACTCACCTGTAAGCAGTACTTTAATTACTCTTCCAGAATCATCCAGAGTGCCAACCTCATTCGGTGAGCACGTATTTACAGGATCTTTAACCCTTTCCTGTGGGCTGAGCCAGAACTCAAAGAGAAAAGTCATTCCTAAATTCCTACTGCGTTCCAGAATACGATGTTATAATAAAGCCAGAACCTGACCTTTAAGTCCTATGTTTAGACCGGGAAGTCAAAATCTTCCAACCCCACCACCGGATCTACCGAACGACCAAGACCGATCGACCAATCCCTAGTTTATCCTTCTTTGGTAGGTGGAGAATACGTGCTTCTCCTGGAGCCTTTATCCTCGTATTGCCTTTCATGAGCTGTTCCTTGAGTAATCTTCGATTAGATTCCAGGCGTCTATGGCATTGAGCTTCACGAGCCCTCCTCTCACGGCTCCGTCTAGCATATGAACGGTTTGATCATTGAGGCCCTCGTGAAATCGATTGATCATGGCGGCCTTCGACATCCCGTGTTGTGGCATATCTTCAACAGTGACTTGTACCTCTCCTACACCTCGTAAAGATTCTCTGAATCCTTCTGGTGAAAAAGGGATATCTCCGTCTTCAACCTTAACACCTTTGACAATGGGAAGTAATGGCCGATGAATGCTGCTCGCAGCTCTTCCCACGTAGTGATTGATCTGGGCGGTAGCATCTCCAACCAGTCCTTCGCCCTGTACTTGAGTGAGAATGAAAACAACATCAGCTTGATTGCATCGCCCGAGACCCCATTAATCTTGATGGTGTCTGTTACTGTCAGAAAGGCCTTCAGGTGGGAGTATGGGTCATCATTAGGATTCCCCTCAAACTGGACCGTCTGAAAGATCATCTGAAGCCAAGCATGCTTCAGCTCGAAATTGTTGTTCTCGATTGGTGGAAATAACGATCGCCGATTCGGTACCGCCCTAGAGAGGCGCTCTTTAGTAGATCTTGTAGAGATTGTTCTTCTTCTTGATCATGGTGGACGGGTACTCTGCAGTCTGCCATCTCGACTTCTGTCTCTCGATTGTCTGCGGACGTCTCTATTTGATAATTGTCTGCCGACTCCTGAGAGTTGTCCTCTGAGTTGCTAACCAGCGCTTTCTGATAGTTGCTAGCCGTGCCTTCAGAATTGTATCTGAGTTGCCTTCGTAACTTTCGTTCGAAATCTGGATCTCCTTCAACAATGGGACCTGATGGGTGGCTTCGGGTCATCCACTGTCAAACAGTACCTTCAATGAGCGGAAACGAAATTAGTGAAGGAATGATAGACAATTTGAAGGAATAAGCTAATAAAAATTACTTGGAAACGCCAACGAGTGAAGAACGAATAACGAACTTAATCCACTTGAACACTTAAACGCAAATAATGACACGAAAATTTAACAAATAAACGTGGCTAAAGTACCGAACTACGGTGTTCCTGATATCAATTTATTTCACGGCAACAACGCCAAAAACTTGATCGTGTGCGTGTACTTTAATATATTAAACAGATGTTCATGCAATACGTCAAGTAATAATTAAAATGAATATGTTATAACTAGTACCACGCGCGATAGGCAATGTACCTATCGTTTGTAATACAGCTATAGCGAATATCCGAGTATCGAACACTAGGAATAACTTGACTACTAGTAATAACCTATCACTCGATATTTAGCCTATGTAATAACGAGATTGATTATGCTATGACTATTTTAATGGATTAATCTAATTAAATAAAAATACTAAGAGAGCACAACTAGGAATGTATGAGTAAGTGAAGATAATAAATATGTGTTCAGGGTTCGAATCCCGCTAGGTGTTGTCGGCTAAGGCTACAGAATATCGTTCTTACGTGTTATTGGCTAGATTGCAGTAATTTCCTACCCACGAGTTTGCTGTCGCCCTAAACGTTCGTGGGAATCCAAGATTAAAATTAGTAAACAGCGAGGATCGAGTATTTGCTGTCGCCCTATACTCGGATCCTAATGTCTACCAACGGCCTAAATCGTTATTTAGCTGGCGCTCTAAACGATGTACCACACATTCATAACAACACATAGACATATTGATACAAAGAAACATGTTCATAGAACATAAATAGCCAATTACACGTGTTCACGATTATCCAACGACTTAACTACGACATAACCCGACGTTCATCTAAACCCAAACAAATAAAAGATTTAGCCACTCATATTGGACGACACAACAACGATTATCATTAGAAATGAAGATAAAGAGCTCATAAATCTGCCCTGAGAAATGAGTCGGGACGTCTTTGAGGTGGAGCTCTCATCCGCGGTTGTAACTTCGTTGTTGGTTTACCTCTTTAGCTTCTAAGGATCAAAGTGGCTTTTAGGTTCTTCTTCCTCTTCTTCCCTCTATTTTCGGCTCTCTAGAGGGTTATCCTTGAGTTCTGAGGTGAACTCCCATTTTATGCTTCGAATTTGGGCCTTAACACTGATTTTTAGAGCATTCACGGCCACTTAACTGGCCGTCACTGCCGTGAACCCTAAATTAGGCTGTCCGGCTTCTTAAAACCCCTTCACGGCCCCTTGCATGAAAAGTCACGGCCGTGATGGCGGCTTAACCCTAAATCCTGACTTTCTGCCACAAGTCACGGCCTCTTGCATTGGGCAGTCACGGCCGTGACTCTTAACAAATTTCCAACTTGAGACACAGCCCTCGTTCACGCTTGTTGCATAACGCGTCACGGCCGTGACGAGGGGCAGAGTACGTTTTCTATGTTTCTGTCGAGGTTCACGGGCTATTGCGAGTTGAGTCACGGCCGTGAATTCACCTTCTCCAACTCTCTGTCGTCGTTCACGGCCTCTCGCATGAGGTGTCACGGCCGTGACTTCCAGCAGATAATTTTCCTTGCCATTCTGTCGACGTTCACGGCCGTGAATCTTGCTGGAAGCTTTATTCTTCATCCTTTTTGCGTCGTTTTCGCCTCGTTTTTCGTTCCTCTTCGCTCGATAACCGTTCGTAAGTCCTACAACATTTAAATGAGTGTAAATAGAGCTGAGAAACGCATGGAATGGCCAAAATTACCCTATTATAACCACATAATACAACATTGAGCGTAATATTTAATTCTGGGCCAGCGATAGTTGTACTTGGACCCCACAACAATTTATAGGGATATTAATTAAAGCCGAAATGACACCGAGATTTTGACGTGGTTCGGCCAGTACTGCCTACTTCCACGGAGAAACAATAGTTTTACTATATTTGAGAATTACACCGTAAAAATAACGCTCGTGTTTGAACGCAAATTAGAGACCCCTTACCTACCCGAATAATGTTTTTGTACTCACTCTCAATTACCCCAATGAAACTACACCCACTCTCACCCTTATCCACCGGATAAGATTTCTCTTTTTTTTTTTTTTCCTTCTCATTTTCTCTCCCCCTCTCTCCTCGCTCTCTCTCAATCTAATTTGGAGTCTTCTTTCATTTTTTTCTTTTTCCTTCTCATTTTCTCCCCCCCCCCCCCCCCCCCTCTCTCCTCGCTCTCTCTCAATCTAATTTGGAGTCTTCTTTCATCAACCTACTATGTGGCTTTTTATAGGAGACATTTAGCTTGAAATACGTATGTGCATGCGTAATTGGAAGAATAAAAAACAAGATGATTTCCTCCACGTTCCTACACGTGTTTGAGGTTGAAAAGTCAACCTATCATGTTGATTATCATTTATTTACTGTCTTTGTTGCTCGTGTAACAACAAATGTGGCAAAGTTTGTTTATATATAGTAGTATTCACCGTCAAACAACATTGATAATTATTTATATAGCACTTAATTAGCAAAAGTTATCAGTTGGGCAAATGAAGCTTGACCTAATGAACAGTTTACACTCAGTTCGGCACACGAAATATGTATGTAGATAAAAAACTAAAGAAAACAATATAAGCAATGGAACATTACGCTTCCAATGTTCATAATATTTTGTTTTCCATTTTCAGAATCCTTCTTCCAAACTGAGCCGTAAGAATATATACTACGTTAGAGTTGCATAGATAAAAACAAGCGGTAATGTCAGATTCTGAAATACTTGCGTTTATATAAAGAAATTATTTCAGTAAACAACCTCCATTTATTGTTCCTTCTGAACTGAACTCAGCTTCTAACAACCACCGCCTGAGTTAAAAAATGTACAAGAAAAAAAATCGAAAGAACAGAAAGAAAACCCCAGGAAGAATTGCTACAAACAGTTCGTACCCGTTAGTTTGCCGTTCGATTCGAATTTCTAGCCGTGGATGTTACACTGTTGAAGGTATTGATGCTCGTAGTCGACGTATTTACTCCACAAATGCTTATACTTATCAATCCCAATATCCAACCAAGGTTTCAAAATTCCATCGTAGTGTATAACCGCAGCTTTTTCTATACTTTCCTGCTTCACGTTCGAGTCGTGCCCTAATCCAAGCACATGCCATTGCTTATCTACCGAAAATGTGTGTTCGTAAAACGTAATCCACCCCATTGGTAAGCTCCCCGCCTTACAGAATCGCCTTGCAATGTCCTGTAAGAAGCATACAATAATGAGGTTTTCGAAATATCAGCTATATATATATATATATATATATATATATATATATATTAAACCGTTACTCACCAAATGGAGGTATTTATGATAAACTGCCGTCAATTCCCATCTCCGCCATTCTTGAAGGTCGAAAACATTCATCCCAAAAGCCCACGCGCAATGATTCGATTTGAAATGGTCGCTTAAGATGGGATCTGTGAAGTTGATGTACGTATCCATACGTCGAAAGGAAGGCTCAGTTTCGTCGCAAGTCTGTACTGCGCCGTTGACTTTGCCTCTCATGTCGACGTTGAAAAGGGTTGTTAGATCCCTTTGGACGACCACGTCGTGGTCAAGGAGGAGGATCTTTTTAAGGTGGGGGAATACGTCGGGCAAGTAGAAGCGTAGGTGGTTTAGCTCGGAGGTGTATCGCGGGTCTGTGGAGCTTTCCTTTTCGAAGGTCACGTTGTAGTTTTTGGCTAACCATCTGAAATTGTCTATGCTCTCCACGTGGATTGTGGCTTTGCTTGGGGGATTTAGTAAGAACCACATTGACATTGCTGGGAGATTTAGGGAATCTGTCACGATATGTAGGACGATATTCTCTGGGTCCTGCCGAGCAAAGAAGAGTGAGTTAAATAAGTAGCATATTGTGAATTTTGTAATCTATGCTTAAGATGATGAGTTCTTGAATTCGATAGCTTCACACTTTGACTTGCTATGTTGATCACATCCTCCACAAATTATAGACAGGGAAAGGATCACATAAATGAAGGAAGAAAGTAACATTAGTTGTGGATTAACGCCCAACTGGGGTTCAGATTGTGACGCAGGCCAAGTTTTGTCAAGCTGAAAAAAGGGGCTCGACGTGTACATGAGCGAAGCAAGGAGGTCAATTTTTCGCGTTCTCGCGACGGTCAAACGATCCTCTTCGGCTAATTCGTCCAACCCAAGGGTATAATTCAACTTATATTGGCAGTTAAAACGAGTGGTCATAGAAAGGAAACAGAATGTCACGAGAAAAAGAAAAGAAGCAACTTACACTAGCAGCTGAGACAGTTGAGTTCACGACCACCGAGCATGCCAATATATTGTCTGAGAAAACCGCAAAGTGATGAAGATGAGGATTTTGTATCTTATGCTGGTTATCGAACACCCTTTTCTCAGGTTCCAAGGAAAAATAGTCGGAGGTCAATTTCATTGAGAGGCAGTGAAAGCCTTTTGGAATGGTCCTTCCGCCTAGTTCTTTAAGATATCTTTCTTGAACCCTTTGTGTCCGAACCTGCTCTTCGGCATTGTAAGTCATAGCACGGAGCTTCTTCACCATTGCAGAACAATCAGGGTATATACGGCTGGCTTTTTGTAAGGTAAGCTCCATCACTTTCATTTTTTGCAGAGAACTGGAGAAAAGAAAAGATGTTATAGAATATGTATGATGGCTTGAACACGACACTTTTCCCCAAAACTGGCAATCTATATGTTTTTTCTTTTTATAATGAAGAGACATCAAGGTAGTTCTATTGCATCAATAGCAAATGTAGTAGTCCGAACAAGATTTTCATCGCAACTGCGCTCATAAATTACAGTAGCAACAGAACTAAAATTATAGTTTAATACTTCAAAGTCAGTCCGTTACTAAATGTCCAGGTCAACTGCCAGAACTCACACTACAACACCATATCACACCATTTTTAAAGATCAATGATGAAAGGTCAATAATAGGAAGAAGACAACAGAAGATGAATGTACCTCCTAGAGATGTGAGAATCTTTGTTTGCCTGGCTCATTGCTCTTTCGACTTCTTTGATTCTTAGTTTCAACTCTTTCACGAAATGAGAACTGGTATTTGCTGCTGAAAAATTTATGTACACCTTGGCTCTAATAACCTGGTCTTTCATCTCTTTTACCTTCTCATCCACAAGCCTTCTTGACATCACGCGTGCATTCTGATCACGCTGCACCACATCCATGACATTCTCTTCCTTCATGGAAACAAAAGACAGTTTGTGGAAAATTGAAAAGAAAAACAGGGCAAAAACATTACTACTGCAAAGTAGATGATGAATATCAAAGTCACAAGATGCCTCATAAAAAATGAGTATTAACGCAGAAAAACAAGTCTAAATGTGGAGTTGAAATAAATCAGTGCATCACACCTTGAGCCCAAAAGCACGCAACTTATTGTCGTGCTTTTCTTCCTGGTCTGCTTCAGTTGCTGGCGAAACAAAAGCATACAAAAGAGTTACTTCAATCATTGCATCAAGTACCACGAAACAAATCCATAGACACTGCAAAATACCAACCACTGTTTCCCAACAAGTCAGCAGCATATGATGTAACCTTAACCTCGCTAGATCTCGAATCATTAGAAACTGCAAAACTAGAGTTATCATCCCTGTACACCACCAGAGTCGGTTCTTTCAAACCTTCACTATCTTCCTATGCAACAAAAGTACAAATTTCTTAGCAACAATTCAATCAGATTGCAGTACCTGACATGTCTCTAGGATTACCTTTTCTATGGAAAGCATTGTTTGAGTGTCAGTCCTGTGTTTCTGGAAAAGAGAGATGTCGAAACTTCAATTCCACATTATATAATCAGGATTCAAACTCCGTATCCCAATGTCAATTATCATATAAACACATCGGTTGATGCATGAAAATGTTTGATCAAAGGGGAACAATGTGAACCAAACAGACAAGCATAAATCAAGGCTTAAAGGCCAAAGTTACAGAATTTCTAATGCAAGTAATTGCCGTAAAGGTTTTCGATAACAAAACCAAGGAACACAGTAAATAATGAAGAAAAATCATAAAAGTCAACCACACCACACTAACTCGAATCATAAATCATCAACTATCAGAACAAGAATTCCGACCATTACTACGTAACAAAACAGTAACACGGATGATTTTACACCAGTAAATCAAGTCGCTGAAACAAACAAGTACAGTAGAAGAAAACATTTAATACATACAATGATTGATAAATCTTCCACATATGGCTTCGAACCTGCACCAAAACAAAACAGCAATTGACAATCAGATTAACATCGTTACTGAAGTTGAATCAACAAAAAAAAAAGAACAATGAAAAAAACTTAATCACAAACCATCTAATTTGATATGCTTGAGCCAATAGGAGAACATAAAAACGGGAACGAAGATAGAAACGCACAACAAACAGAGGATCAAAATCCTCGTGCATTTCCGAAACGACCACATCAACTTCGCCAAAACACACAATCGGCTTCAATCAGCGAGGATCATACCCATCGATAAACAAAATTTCGCTATCTTGAGACTGAAAACAAGAAACAAAAATTCAAGAGATTGAAATAGTTATCGTGAAACACTAGGGTTTTATTTCCTTAAAATGAAGCGACGATAACAATGAGATCTCAAAATCAATTTGGCGTGTGTATGAGTTTATTCTTATTTTCTTTTTCGTTTTTAAATATATTTATAATAATTAAACAAGTTGAGGAACGCGGGGGGAGGCGGGCGCGGGGAGAGATGAAGTCACAGTACGGACGGAAGAATGTGAAATGAAAACGATTTGGAAAAATAATATTTTAATTCGGAAAATTATTTCTTGTCCCTATTCTATGTAACATGTAGGCATGTTCACCTACTATTTTTTAGTTTCTAAACTATTTATAAGTTCTCAAATCCCAACGTGAGGAAGTAATGAAGGTAATGGTTAGTACGGTCGATTTGGCGTGGCCTGCGGGCCGCCCGCCCGCCCCGCCCCTCCAAAAGGGGGTATTTTAGCTAAATGACCTTTGACTGAATAAATTTTGCAAAATAACCTCATCGACTATAAGTTTTTGGTCAAATGACCTTCGTTTAAATAACTTAATTAGCTGAACTCTAATCATCGATTAATATATATAAACAAAAACCCAACGACATTCAGGGGTAAAAAAATAAATTCAAAAAAAAAGAAAACACAACGACATTTACGACGCTACAACCACCACCAGCACTAATTAGTACTAATGATGCAAGAACGATCACTTATGGCCTCAACAACCATCGATTGGAGAAACAAATTCAGAAAAGCTTCCGGTTTGTTGAAGTCGAGTGGTTCAACCAAGAAATTTGTCACATTGTTCTCGAAAGTAAGTCATTTTTTCGGGTTTTCGTCCGTCAACTATAATTATAGTGGGTTTGCTATTTGTTGAGTTAATTTAAACGAAGTCATTGCCGTCTTGATGAATTTCATAATCAATTTCCGGTTAGTTTTGAGTTCTTTACTGTTACTTTCACTGAGAACCAGAGTGTTGGGTTCTCTTTCGCTGGTTTTAAGAGTAGAGAAACCTTTTTTCACTATCTAATATGAAGCGGTGAACCAAAATCATAGTGATATCTCGTGGTAGGGATAAAATATCGTCTTCTTCAATACGGGTCCTCAGTTTCATAACGAATACCCAGCTATGAAATGATTCCTGAGTACCCATCATATATCTGAGAACCTATAAGTTCTCAGCTATGAAATGATACCGAGTACCCATCATATATCTGAGAACCTGTAGGTTCTCAGCTATGTTCCCTGAGTACCCGTCATATATCTGAGAACCTGTAGCTGTAGGTTCTTAGCTATGAAATGATTCCCGAGTACTCATTATATATCTGAGAATCTCTAGGTTCTAAGCTGTATATTTCTAGGGTCTTGTGGTTTAATGTATTTTTGGTTTCCAGGGTTTTAACGTTTTTGTGTAATTTACGTTTTGTAATGTTCTAGGGTTTTTTATATAGGTTTTGTGGTTTAATTTTTTTGTTTTTAATTTATAGGGTTTTAGGGTTTGCACGGTTTCTAGGGTTTGGGTTCTAGGAATTTTATATGATTGTCTTTTCACATAATTTTTCAGGTGATCTCCATGACATTAACAAACATTGTGTTTCAATTCGGTGGGCAAGGGACAATCAGCGATGATAATACTTCCAAATGGGTCCCGCGCCGGATTGTCGATGGCAAAACATACCGAGTGGATGAGGATACGTGCGGATTGGAACAAGTGGAAAGTCAAACACTAGAAGTGTTGTCGTCTAGAGACGTTAATACGAAAGTAATTTAACCTACATGCCTGATGTCATGTACCCATTTCCACGGCCTATTTATATCGAAAGCGATATTGGGTTACATTCATATCTCGGACTTGGTTGTACAAGATCAAGACCAGTGCTTCATGTAGAGGTTGAGTATCGTGAAGCACAACATGAAGTCATCGGACAACCTGAAGCCAATGAATTTGGAAGCGATAATGGTTTTACCACAGATTATGATCGGAATGAAGAAATTCAGCATATCGCGGGTCTTATAATATGCGGAGCTCATGGGCACTCTATTTCAACTATGTCGCGACCACAACATGAGGATCCTTGTTGTGTGGAAAATTACACTGCTCGTGAGGACGAACACTGCGTCGAGGGTCGTAATTTAGAAGAGAATTTTGAGGAAGAGGATGACTATGCTCAAGTCTGTAGAGATTATCCTGATGACTATCAGCGCATGGAGGTTGATGACAGAATCAATGACTTTGCTGAGGATGGTACATTTGCTTTTCCCGACGGTTCAAACCTTGAAGTAGGGCAAGAATTCCCAAACAAGAAGCCGTGAAGAATGAATTGATGAATGTCGCCATTAATGGATCGTATGAATACTCAGTTGTAAAGTCAACCACAACCTTGTACGTAGCCCGTTGCGTGAACAACATGTGTAGTTGGCGTGTACGGGTTGTGAAGGACAAAGGCTCGTCAACTTTTTCCATCAGAAAGTATTGTAACACACACACACACACACACACCTGTGATGTGTCTAATCATAGTCGGAAACATTGTCGAGGAAGTGCTTCATTGGTCTCTAGTATGCTGATGGAGAATTTCCATGAATATAGAGAAATTCCAAGACCAAAAGGAATCGTTTCGATGATGCTGAAGAGGGGCTGCGACGTTACATATTGTAGGGCTTGGAAAGGTAAGCAGATTGCAAAGGACACGTTGGTTGGTGACATGGATGAATGTTTTGCTTCATTGCCTCGAGACTTAGAAGCTTTACGAAACGCGAACCCATGAGGTATTACTGATTTGGAGGTTGATGAAGAAAATAGATTCAAATACCTATTTATAAGTTATGGCGCATGTGTTAGGGGATTCTGCTTCATGAGGAATGTTTCTATTGATGCTACTGTTTTAAAGGGAAAGCACAAAGGGGTGTTTCTCATAGCTGCGGCATAGGATGGTAATCACCATCAGTTTCCTATTGCATGGGGTGTCGCTGACACCGAGTCAACGCCTTCTTGGTCATGGTTTCTCGCAAGGTTGCGGACTGTAGTGGGCGACACTCGTGATCTTGTTATAATTTCAGATAGACATGCCAGTATAAAAACGCCATGGAGGCAATATTCGAGAATGCATTCCATGGATATTGTGTAAGGCACATGAAAGAAAATATTAAATCGAAAAGCGGCAATAAGAATAAAGGCGCTGCTGATTTGTTCTGGAAAGTGGCAAATGCATATAAGACGTTTGAGTTTGCCCATTTGTACGCTATTCTGGGTGAGAGACGCAAGGAATCAAGGAATATTTGGAAGAAGGGTCTTCTCCTGATAAGTGGAGCAAGGCATACTTCCCCACATTTAGATAAAACATAATGACAACCAACGGGTCGGAATCCAAAACGCAGCTTTGCATCATGATAGAGAGCTTCCACTCAGTGGATTGTTGGATTCGATTCATAAACTGACTGAACGTTGGTTCGCTATTCGTCGAGCCACTTCAACTGCATCAATCGATAGTGGAACGACAACCTGTACTCCCGTGATCGAATCGGTTATGCGAAAAAATGATCGGGGTCTAAGATCTACCAGGTAACTGAGGTGGGTGATTCAAAGTTCTGTGTGCGTTCTCAGAATGTTACAGAGGTCGTCGATCTTGAAATGAATAATGCAGTTGTAGAAGGTTAGATATCGACTGAATTCCATGTCCACATGCTTTCGCGGCTTGCAGTGTAGCTGGGGTTGATGTATATTCATTAGTATATGGAAACTAGTTTATGGCGATACAATTTGGCCAGTGACGAGAGAGACTATAACAATGAAGGAAGTATCACTACCGTTCTTCCTCCAAATTCAAAGAGTAAGCGGACAGATTAAGGACACAAAGATTTCCGTCATCGGTGAATTCGGAAGAATAAGAAGAAGGTGACTTTCATATTGCTGTACGGATTTATTAGGGTTTTAATGGAAGGTCCTCAGTAATCAACATGGTCCTTAGTATTTGCTTCTTATTTGTGAACCCGCATAAAGGACCTGTGGGTCAAGGTTTAATCCACTCATGAATGACTCCTGACAGTGATATGACATGTCTCACTGTTTTGAAAGTGATCTTTATTCTCTGACAGAGAAAGCGTTAGTCCTGGCAGTTATTATTGTGTACTCAGGAAAAGAAAAGGTTCTCAGCTTTGAAATTTTGTTGTGGGAACATGTGCAATCTGTGAGGACTCTTTCAGTCAAACGAACTTTGCTACGATTTTGAACTCCGAAACAGTTTAATTGAAGGAACTGCTTGTCATGAATAATATTCCACCACTAATGATAAGTCAATTGCGTCGTTCGAGGAACATCAATAATTATACGAAAGTTGTAGAACATTATTCAAACAATCATACCTCATTATCACTCAACACAAGTGCTAACTCAAAATTTTAAATAAGCTGGGTTTCCCCAACATATATTATCTCCCAATCCAAACTACTAAAACCACCAAAGATTGAACACAAATCGTCTTTAGACACGCCAAATTGTAAGAAAATCAACCGTGATTTGCCCATGGTCCTCAGGTAATCAACAGGGTCCTTAGTATTTGTTTCATTTTAGAGAACGCGTAAAGACTCTGAGTACCCGCCAGGGGCCTTTAACTCACTCGTGAATGATTTCTGACAGTAATATGTCATGTTTGACTATTTTTTTTACAGAGAAAGCATTAGTTCTGACATCTTTAAAATATATTATAAAGTGTTATTATTGGGTACTCAGGAAAAGAAAAGGTACTCAGTTTTGAAATTATATTGTGAGAACCTATGCAACCTGTGAGGACCCTTTCAGTCAAACGAACTTTGACTACGGTTTGCCTTGGGTCCTCAGGTAATCAACATGGTCCTTTGTATTTGTTCTCTTATCAGAGAACCCGTAAAGATCTGAGTACCCGCCTAATAGGTAACCTACTCATGAATGATTCCTGGCAGTGACAGTGACAACGACAATTATGACATATTTGTCTGTTCCAAAAGTGACATTTAACTCACTCGTGAATGATTGTGTAATATTTATGTCTTTAAAATATATAGGTTACTCTAACTGGTTATTATTGAGTACTCAGAGATAAACCATTTTGTGAGAACCCGTCTAGCATCTGAGGACCTATACGTAGTCAAACAGTTAAATTTCACATGTCGTTAAAGTGGCAATAAGAATCGTTCAACCAAAAAAAAAGCTAAGACAAACAGTCGAATAGTCATGTCATACAACCACCTAATCATCTAGCAAGCACAGAACCATACCATTGCCGACGAAATATGCAACATGTCAAAAATTTTCTAAAAGTTGCAATATCTTCAGGAGCAATATTGAATAAGTTGTTGCCGTGAACATCAGTGCAAATGCAACCCGTAGCATGTATATCCCACACTCACCTCTGCATACCATCAATTAGATCTTAATTGTCTCAAAATGAGTCTATCATAAGACATTCTATCATAAACTTAATTAGAAAATTTACGAGAATTATTGCTGTGGAAAATTCGGATCTCGCGTGTATCTCAGCTGCGTCAATCCGTTCGTAAGTCCCATGTGCGAGAACACTATTGGAAGTACATGCAGAATACCAGCACATGCCTTTTCAATCTTTGTGCCTGTCAGGCAGCTGAAAGTTCCGAGTCGTAGACAATCATTGCGTTGTTCTTACAATCCACAACGGCTAGGACCCAGTGGTTGTCATCCTTGTTAACTGGTATGACGATGAGTTTGGCCACTCTCCATGGCACAGACCCCATTCCTCAGCAGGTCTGAGAGCATATTCATTAAGAGTCTTTAGCATATCGTCATTAAGCTCCCTTCGACCGTCCATCGTGATGACGTTTATATAGTTGGCAAACATCATCGGCATGAAAGCAATATCCTTGCAATCTTCCTCCACATTATTCTGGATGGCGATAAATCCCTTCATGGATCACCAAGGGTGAGAAACCACTCATTCGTCTGCGGTCCTAATGTGCATTGGACGTTTTGGCCGCTACGCATGTTCTGAATACTTTTTCCGACCGTGGTCCATTCTTTCAATCTACATTTTATGAAGTTGGAAACAAATGTAGAGTTTCCGCTTCTTGGCTCCGTCGTTGGTGGCGGGGTCGTGTACGGATGAGACTTATACGTGGACGGTCTCGCTTGCTGAGGTTGGACATTAGGCATTCTCTCCTTGGCTTTCCCTTGTTTTGTGGGTGGTCCGACATCTGCAGTGGCTCCTGTTGCATCTCCACCTCTCCCGAGGGCTCATCCGGCATATCTTCTTCTCCTATTTGCTCCTCCGCCACAGCTTCTCCTTGCGGGCCATCCCCGGGCCATCCGCCGGACCAGCAGCTCGTATCATGTCCCCACGGTTGGGATTGATCAGTCGCGGCTATGAGTATTACCCAAAAATAATGTAATAAGTAGTGCAAGACAATGTCTGTGTTACCTCCAAAACCGTGGAATCTTCGTTGAATGTCTTGCCGCAACAGATCAACGCGGTCCAAGACGGCACTGTTTCCACTGCCCAGAAGTTCATTTCTGAACGTATCGATCTTGCTACAGATGCCTTCTTCGAGATTTCATAACTTCATATCAACCCCTTCTTGAAACGTGCGAAAACCACACGGGCGAGGACTGTTGCATGTGGTCACTCGCCTCGTATTGCTGACGGCGAGAACGTCTCGACGGTCTAATGCGGAAATCGCCAAAATATTCATGAGGTCCTTCTGGGGATGGTTGCACTGACAACTCTGAGACACATGTCACAGTACTTCCTTGCTCGAGATAGGATGTGATGTGGTCAAGCAATTCATCGGCTTCTTGATTGCCAAAATCCACACATGCGTAGTATGTGGCATGAATCTCTTCCGCTGTAGGAACCAATATTCCAACAATGCTTTCTGATTGAAGTGCGTTAGCGGTAATTATCAATAGCTTTGGAGCTGTTTTGGTGCTCCACCACGATGTATTCCAACGACGAATACATGGGAATATAGGCTTCTCTACGCGACGAGCAAACCGAGGCATGATCCCAGGAATGCATTCGTACGCTAGAATCTGACCAAAGTTAGAAATACTATTCTTTAGGGTTTGCTGAAAATTTACGAGATATTAGCTTGGGTTTTGTTGAAATTAATTCCATATTACTTGAAGCGGATGTACGAATCCGCTCACGCAGAAACTAGAGTAGTCGCTGCCACCTCCACTCCGTTTTGTCTTGTACTCACTCTTTTTCCGTACAAGATCTATTTTCAACGTTTCCATGATCTCACCGAAAGCCACTGTCCCCCATGAATATCGGTTCCATGAAGGCAAGTCTTCTACCAACGAAAAGGCCCAGTCTAGAACGGCGAGATCCTTCTTCGTTCGACGAGGAAGGAGGATGGATGCGGCAAAGTAGAGAAGCGCCAACTTCACCTTCTCAATGTTAAACTCCGTAGCATCTTCATCGGACAATTCGCTCATTTGGCTCTCCAAGTAGATTTTTTGATTCGGTCCATCCCGGGAAAGTGGCGATCACGAAACCCCCTCCTCTCGTTCACGTCCGGAATATTGGAGTAGCAGTTGAGGCCTGTGATCAAGCAATACTCCTTAATAGAGAAGCGGACTGGGCTTTGATTGATGATCATCCATATTTCGTTTTGATTGTTGATCGGAATCTAACTCTTCATTAAAAACCAAATTAATTGGTGCGAGAGGTTCTTGAATCGTGGTGCAGCACAAATTACATGGCCAAATTGTGATGCCAGTACTTCGCGAAGCTCAGCTTGGTTCAGGAAATGGATTATACGCTCACTGGCCGGCACGTAATCCGCGGTGATGACGACGCTGCAGTCGAATTCATCATTCTGAGGAAGTTGTGGTTTCAACAACCTATATAAATTCAGAAGAAAATCATATTTAGTCGAGTAAACGTTTTAACCTGTTGTTTACAAATGACGTGTGTTGGGTTCTCAGTCTTCATACAGGTCATCAGAAGTGAGCACCAATCTGAGGACCCATAGAAAATGTGTAAACCCATCACACTGCGAAGGTAGGTTCTCAGACCACAAAAGGATTCTCAGATCTTACACGGGTCCTCAGATATGGACTCAAATCTGAGAACCGGTCTAACATCTTAGAAACGTTTCTCATACAGGTTCCGACCACGAACGGGTTCTCAGAACTTACACGGGTCCTCGGACATGGGCTTCGGAGAACCGGTCTAACATCTGAGAACCTTTTCTCAGATAGGTTCCGACCATGAACGGGTTCTCAGAACTTACACGGGTCCTCAGATATGGACTAAAATCAGAGAACCAGTCTAACATCTGAGAACCCTTTCTCTTCAAATCGACCGAATTCTGAAAATCCTTTACTTACGATTTAAACTCACGCAACCCATCAACCATCAAACACCCACAAAATCAACAACCATATAATGGTCGGCTATGTGAACCCTTTCCGCTTGAGTACCCACGAAATCAACACACGTCAAACACCCAAATAACATCGGTCACGTCTCGAAACAACTAAAGAAGTAAAATAACTTACAGTTTCAGACCCAATTGCGTGAGTTCGTGCTGCTGTAAGCTGAAAATCTTCACAGGGTTCTCACGATCTCGCTATTTCTTTTTTGGAAGAGTCGTCTTCTTTTTCGTCTGGGTCTCTTTGGGTCTCACGTCGTTTGGGTTACCCCTTTTTATTTTTTTGTCTTTTTTTTGTCATTTTTATCACTTAATTGTAGTTATGCCCAACTACCCTTTAAGTAATGGTATTTCAGTACTTTCCCCGTAGTTAGTAAGGGTAGAAGTGTCTATTCAAAAAATGAAGGTCATTCACCTAAAATGAATTTGAGATGAGGTCATTTAGCCAAAATACCCGGCGGGCGGGGCTGCATTTTTGTAGTCCCCCCAAGGAGCGGGCCTAACCGGGCTAGCCCGCAGAGGCCGCGGGCTTGGAGGGAGGGGCAGGCCGGCCCGGTTTTATTAATTATATATATTATATATTTTATTTAAAGTATATTAATTTTATAGGTAATGATTCTTTATTAGACCATAATTAGCTACATATATATTAATAAATATATAATTATATGTTGGTTATCCATAATTTATTAATAAATACCTTAATTAACTAAATATATATAAAAAGTAGAAATTAAAATAAAAAATCAAAAAATTCTAAGCGGGCTGGGTTCCATTATTTTAGGCCCGCTACATGGCGGGCAGCCCGCCCCGGCCCGGCCCATTGACAGTACTCGTAAGCGTATATTGAGCGTCATAATTTCTACCTCAATTAAAATCATTGGGTTGACTTGTAAACATACCAGAATAATTAGTCTCAATGAAATTCAAGATTACCACATAAAGTCCATGAAAAATTAATGGAAGTCCATTATGTCTTTTTTCTGACAAGAATGAACCTATTCGGAGTATGATGCCTAATAACATTGTGCGAAATACTTGAAAAATAAATAGATAAATAGAAGTACGAGAGTATTATTTAGAGCATCTCCACGATACCCAAAACGTCAAAATATATTAAAAGTTATCAACCTTACATCAAACGCAAATTCAAAATGCGTTTTCATTTTCTCTATCATGTTTTAAACGCATATATGCGTTTGAGAATGAGATATCCCAAATGTGCGTTTAATGTTTTAAAACTTACAATGTATATCCTATTTTTATTTTAGTTACTACACATCTAAAAATAAAAATAAATAAAACAATATAAAATGACTTCTATTATGAATGATTATTTTGTCTACGTTTTTATATGAAAAAATATTGAGTTTATAATTTTGTGAAACTATTTTTTCAATCGAATTTAAAATAATAGTGTGATGTTATTTGTAAAGTTGTAAACTACATGGGTAATATTAAAAATTTGAGTAGAAGAGAATATTATAATAATGTTGAGTTGAGAATTGGTTTGTCGGTTGGGAAAGAATTAGTGCATTTTGAGTTTGAGAATGAGTTTTTCGATTGGAGATGGTATTAGGTGGTGTTGAATTTTGCGGAATGATATTATATTGTACTTCTGTTAAAATTGGTTTTCCTGTGCATAAGAGATGCCTATCTATAGGCTACATATTAAAAAACTAGCCGTTGGGATATTGATGACTGAATATCCATCCATAATATCTTCTCCTGATTTGCCTTGATTTTGCATGGTTTGAGATTTGATTGTAATCTTCAGTGCTCCCCCTCAAGTTGGACTTTGCAATATTTGATAAGTTCAACTTGAAATATGAATGGTCTTGTTTGTCGTGACTTCTGCATCGGCCCTTAGTCATTTTTTTGTTCTCTTCGAGTTAAGACTCGTCGTCGTGATCTCTTCTTGCTCCAAAGGCGGTAACCACAAATGTGGTCTTTCTTCTATACAATGGCCATTATTGCCCTCTATACCATGGGTAGTTCGAGGGTTTTACCATCTGTAGTTCTGGGTGGCTCCTCCGTAGAGTGCGCTTGGGTGGCTCCTCCGTAGAGTGTGATTGGGTGGCTCCAGTGTATCGTACACTTGCCCCTTGTTTAGGTGATTTAGAGTGTCAGACATCCAAGGGCACCTATGTGTGGTCCGATCTTTATTGACGTGATGGTCTTGTTCACGCTTGTGGTGACATCCTTGAATGGATTTTTCGAGCGACGGGCTTCGTGTGTGCCTGCATGGACTTGATGTTCGGCACAGTGATTCTACATTGCCAGCAAAAAGCTTGGTATGTGTTTAGAGGTAAGTTGTTTCTGGTTTTGATTGGGAGTCTCGGTGGCTTCTGGTGGTGGCGGTTGTTTTTTCTTTTCTTCTTTGATTTTGTTAGGGTTTCCTCCTCCTGGTCCGACACCATGTTGAATTTTGCGGAATGATATTATATTGTACTTTTGTTAAAATTCACTTTCTTGTGCAAGAGATGCCTATACATAGGCTACATATTAAAAAAATAGCCGTTGAAATAATAGCCGTTGGGACATTAATGACTGAATATCCCATAATATCTTCTCCTGATTTTCCAGTTGTATGGTTTGATTTGATCGGATCTTCAACAAATGGCGACTGGTGAGTCCAATCTTACACATAACTCAATCCTTGAATCATGGCGTCAATGACTCCAAAGATTTTTCTTTGTAGTGGAATCTCATAATCATAATTCATAGTAGGGTTTGGAATAAAATAAAATCGTGTTGAAGTAATCGGGGATTTCCACGTGTCTATAGGGCTGGAAAAATATATCGAAATACCGAAATACTGTCCTTATCGTATCGAAACGAACTGAAAATATCGAAAATTTTTGTATACCGAAGTTTTTGGTAAGGTATGATACCGACCGAATATTTTCAGTACGGTAATGGTATGAAAATTTTAAAAATTAGGTATACTGATTATACCGAAATACCGAAATACTAAAATTTTTAATATTTTATATATATACAACTACATATATTATATTATTTCAAAAAGCATAAAATGGATAAAAATATTATAAGGATCTTCATAAATTTATTTAGCCCATAAATTATTAACTATACCCTAAGATTATTGAAAGCATGAAGATGCAATGCAATTACGTTTTGTTAATCCTCACTAACTTTTAAATAGCCGTTTCGTTTTAATTAATCTGTATATAAATTGTATTTTGTGGTTATGTAAAATTCTTTGTCTTACTAAGGATACTGACTAAAATATGTAAATTATTTAAGGTTATTTTATGAATTAAAAATCTTTTTATTTTGGAAAATTTAGTATTAATAATATCTTATTGGGGCCTAAGGGGTTTGAATTGACTAAAAATTCGAAACGAATTAACACGAGACATGCATGGTAAAAAACCCTCAGTGTGAATGGTATAGAAGATATGATATCGATACCATACCGAAATTTCGGTATGATACCGTATCGAAATTTAAGGTATACCGAAAATTTGGTATGGTATTGGTATGATTTTTTTAGATATCGAAATTTCGGTACGGTATACGGTATCACAGTTTTGGTACGGTATACTGTACGAACTATTTCCACTAATGATTCGTATATAATAATATTTATTATAAGAAAGATCATTGGTTAGTGTGTTGTCGGCTTGTTTCAAATTTTATTTCACTCAAAATTAAAGAAAGATATCTATCCCATTAACGAGGCTGTCATAGATGCACAAAAGCTGTCGAGCCGACGTGTCCCATGTTAGAAGTTGAGCTTACGTGGAAGTATTCGTCATATTATGACTTTGATGGCATTCGTAGGTTGTGTCCTATATATATATATACTAGAAATTGAATTTAACCGAGTTGGTTAGACCAAACGTCAACCATACCTAATATATAGTATTTCAATAATTTCATCGCTAGTGAGTTCGACAACAAATTTCTAACCCAATTCGTCGTAATGCGCTTTAGAAATTTGCTAAGTGGGCCATTTGCTTGGCCCAATTCAGAGCTCATATTCATTGTTGCTTTGCTTGTATTGAAAAACAATTGAACGAGTGCCATAAGCGTATGAGAAACTTAATACACATGATGAACCCTAATACAGCAAAAAGTTACAAAGGCAACCATCCTATGAATTCAGATTTGGACAAGCCAATGATGTACAAGCCAATTTCTAAACCCCATTCAGACAAATTTGCAAAAAGAAAAAAAAAACTAGGATAATTCAAAGGCTTGTGCTCGGTTCATGCATTGGGTAACGACTGAGAAGGCAATCTTGGATGGTTATGTTCCCCTTCGTAAGTGACGATTAGCATCGAAGGCTCTTCCACGGATCTCTCCACGTGTTTTCTCGCAGGGCAGCCTCTCATGCTACTACACTTGTAATAACCCCTTCAAGAAAGTAACAGTGAATTAATTTTCTTGGTAAACTTAGAAGAGTACAAAGTCTTCCATACTGTGAGGGATGTTCAGAATGATGGAATTATCTACTGTGAACAATCCCAAACAAAATCAAGATTTACGATAAGCTACTGAAGAATGAAAGCATATATACCTCGGATAAGGAGAGCCCTTGATGGGCTTTTGACCGTACTTCCTCCAAGAATATTCGTCGGGTGGAATATCAGCCAACTTGTTACTTATAGCAGGCACCTTGATAGAGCTCTTTACCCTGTGTTTTCTGTTAACATCGAACATCATGGTATGTTATATTAGCTAAAATAATGACAATTTCCTCGAATAACAATTAGCATAGACGAAAGGAGATCAACTAATTAAACAAACAAACGAAAAAAAAAGCACCTCTTCTTTGAGCAATGACATCTACCACTGCCACCCTCACCCCTAACAGAGCACTTCCTCTTGTGTTGGTAACAGCTTTGATCGGCAGATCTCATCGAACCAATCATATGGAAAGAGCTACAATCCATAGTTGCAGCACTCCCATCGATGCTCAGGGAAGAGATGAAAGACCTAGCCGAAGAAGACATAGTTGGAGTACAAGCAGAGCCATCGAAGTTCAAGCTAATGCCACTGTTTCCACGAAGATACATCGTTTCAGCTCCTTGCTGCTTCAATTGGTGGTGCTGATGAAGCTGAAGCCTTTGGTGGTGGAGAAAAGGGTAATTTGGCGATGGGTTTTGCTGCTGTGAGAATGGAATCATAGGGTTTTTCAGTGCGAGCATACTACTCTTAACGTTCGAAGAACCGAATTCTTGAACTTGGCCGTTAGCTTGAAGGAAGTGGAGTGGTTTGAGGGGTTGGTGGAGATGATCATCTGTTCTACAGATTGGACTTTCCATGAAGATGTTTCTGGGCAAAGGGGCATGAAATTTCTGGGATTTACGGAACTTAGCACTTCCATGTCTTGAAGTAACAAGAGAAGCTACTTTCTTGAACTTATGAACACAATCACCCGTTAGCTCAGCTAAGTTTCTGTACTGATTTTGATCTAAAGGTTGAGATGACAATAGGTTAATCACCCTATGGCAACTCTCCACTGCTGAAAAGTTTGCTTTCTCAACATCCTCCATTCCAAAATTAAAGCAATAATTTAACAAGCACAAAAAGGAACAAAAAAACCCTAATTCCCCAAATCCAAAATCCCAGCAGCTTCTTCACCAAGAAGAATGATCAAACCTCAAAGCCAAAACCCACTCCATTGAAATCCCAATTCCAACAAATTAGTAACAAAAACTTAGCGATACTACAGCGATAACAGCGTTCGAAAAAACAATTAATTAGAGGAAAGCACCTGGAAAAATCAATAGATCGTTGTAGATAAAATACACCAAAACACTTATCTTCGATTGGAATTCTTTACCGAGAAATGCTGGGACAAAGAATACCTCACTTGGCACAGTGAACAAAAAAACTGGGATTGAATGGAAGGCGTGTGTAAGAGAAGACCTCACTTGGCAACTTTGCCCGAGAAATGACGTGACACGACGAAACACAGAGAACTGTGGTGTAAAAAGGATCAAAAGCCAAAAATGTAATTATTGATATTTGAAAGTTCAAGCAATTATTTCCTTCCTTTTGTTAATTACTTTTATTAAATAATGCTATGCAGCTGCTTCTTGAATTTGTGCAATCTTTCAAGTTACTTGGAAGTAATACTGAATTTATTTCATTTTTTTGAAGTTCTTTGGAAAAACTTTTAATTACCAACGTTATAAATTCTCGATGTTGGCAATAGCCTATTGGCGCTTTTAGGTTATATAACACTCTCTTTTTTAAGACAAATAGCATGTAAAAAGCAAAGCTTTCTCATTGGGATCCGATAAAGAAAATCTCTTTATGGATTAGGTGATTTGTGAAGTAAGTATAAAATTAAAAACTAGTGTCAAGGTGCAAACTAATACCAAGGTTCTGAAACCGGATTTTCGAACGTTGGGGGAATTCAAAGCCAAGACCATTAAGTACAATACCCAGAACTTAACCACTAAACCAACTAATTTATTAGTTTTTCTATTTTGTTTAATATATTTAAGCCAAAAAAATTTATTTATTTTAAATTAAAAAAAAAGACCGAACCGGAACCGAACCGGATTTTTGACCGGTCCGATCAGAACCGGCCGGTCCGGTCCGGTCATGACAACCATGACTAATACTTGCATCTAAAAAAAATAAATTTATACGTGTAATTACGGTAGTTAAAAGGTTTTAAAACAGAGTTAGATAGTATTGTCCGAATAATGATGTTACCTTAGTGTCGATTAAAATTAGTATAAATATGTTGATCAAACATATCTCCCTTATTTTAACATATAATTTTTTTTTTAAAAATACGTGAACGGAACAAAGAAACAAAATGTTTGTAGACCAAAACATGGTTTTATAGAAACAACGGGGTTAAACTAAATCAATAAAAGAGGGTTATTTCGCTCGAAAGCAATAAAATAGAGCAAAATGCATTTATTAAATTTAGTCGCGACGAAGATGTGGCACGAAGCAAAATGGGCCTCTTCTTTAAAAAGTGTGTTGGGCCCATCTTTGGCCCAACATCAAAGGGCGTCGCGTCCATTAGGCGCCACGTCGCTGTTAATAAACGTGACGGATTGACGCAGCCCACTAACGAGATCGATCTGATGTCCCATTATGCGTTGCCTGCAATAATTCTTCATCGTCGCGGCTAATGGATTCAACATCGCTACAGTTGCATGCGACGTCGTGTTTAGTAAACTCGACGATTTTCTTTATTTATACGGCGATGTTTGTGTTATATTTCATAGAATTTCGTAATATTCAATATGGTGTCCAGAAAAATTCAAATAGTTGTTTATTTTGGCGATGAAATCATACACGAATCAAACACCATTCGATATGGTCTTCAATCCATCGGTTATCGACGAATTCGTCGCAAAACCAATTTTGATCAATTTCTTAGTATGCTGTACGACATGATGTCCGTCGACAACACTTCTTTCTCTTTAATCGTTCGGGTGAAGAAGGAATATTATCAACACTCTCGACTGTCTTAGAAGCTCCTACGAATGTCTATTGATGTTGAGCTCGCATACTTCTTGGATCCCGAAGCCGAACTTGATCATATGGAGGTCTTTGTTGAGGCAAGTGAGAACGTTCAGTTTGATCGCAACGTAGATGCTCCCGACGAGTACACGAATCCCACGCCGACTTATTCGTTTCCTGACATTACAGTTACTGAAGGATTGACAAATATTTCGTTCGACGCATCTCACGCATTCTCGAGTAGCCGTTGTGTTCCTACTAGTTCGACGGGGGCGCAGGCGCACAGCCTGATATCGTTCATGACGTCGTGCAAGACAGTGGCGTCAGCGACTCTGAAGCTGATGACAAAGGTGGTGCACTAGACGATCTTCCAGATCCCGCAGAAGATGATGATGATAATAATGATGGACCAACTAATATGCCAATAGAACCAGAAGAGACCCGATCATTATATCAGACAGTGCTGTTTAATATCACTTATCAAATGACTCCCACAGAAGTTGACGAAACTGGTGGCGATTTTTATGATAGGGACGATCCTGCATATTTCGTAGGTATGACTTTTAATAGCATAGATCATTTGAAATATGCTATTAACGATTACCATTTGAGGTTTGTTAGGCGTGAGTACCACGTGACCGAAAGTAATTGAACCGCATGGAGCGTGAGATGCAATCACAGCGACGACTAGGGTTGTTCAAATGTCGGTTAACCGACCGAACAGAAACCGTAGTTTAGGTTCATACCGAATACTGAACCGAAAATTTTGGTTCGGTATTAGGTTTTCATTTTGATAGCCGAATGAAATTCGGTCCGGCTCGGTTTATTACCTTGGTAAACCGAACTGAACCGAAAAACAGAATTAATTTTTTATTTTTATATACATATATTTACTATATAAAATATCTAATGTTATATTATTATATGTCTTTTATTAATATTAATAACATATCTCCCATATTTACGAAAAATATTAGGTAAATTGAAAATTTATACAAATATATATTATAACATAAAATATATAATAAAATAAAAAAAATATGAGGAATTAAAAGTTTTACGAATATAATATATATGATAGTATATATTTTATTTCAAATCATATCAACACTATTATTTTTTTATTTATTAAAATTCGGTTATTTGGTCAGTTAACCGAACCGAACAAAATTCGGTAAAACCGAAACCGAACAAAATATTTCGGTTCGGTTTTCGGTTTCTAAATTCTCGAACAGAACTTTCGGTTCGGTTATTACAGAATGAACACCCCTAGCGACGACTGTAATTGTAAATTGCGAGCAGTCTTCAAATCGAGAAGTTTTTTTGGACGGTCATGAGATACGGAAGACCTCCCGGAGACGCCACATCCCTGGGTACGGTGCGGAATAAAAATTTTCCGGGTTCTTCGATTGCCCTCGTTGCTCTGATCAGAATAGTAACATAGACATGTAATAGGGCGGGTCAAACCCGTAGAGAATTACCAGTTGAAGCGAGTGGCAGCTCATCGTCCTTTTCTTCAAGACTTCATCGATGGTGTGGATGGCAATAGATCATCACACCGACCTCGCAGTGTACCGCGGAATCAGTTCTCTAAAGATAGCTAGAGAGAACCGAGCCGTCGCGTGGGAGAAAAGTGTGTGCGTTCGGTGTGTGTTTTTTGCTTAGTTGATTTCGAAAATCACTTATATTCTCTACCTTTGGAGCACGAAATTTAGCCTATTTAAAGGCTTGGATTTTGATTTCTAAGTCCTTAAAGTGTGACAGATTTTTGCCAAATCTTACTCTCTTTTGAATTCCAAATCCAAACTTAAGGAAACTTGCTATTCCAAATCCAACTTAAGAAAACTAACTTAAATAACAAGTCAAACTAAGTATATTTAAATATGGTACAAAATTCGAAACTTAACCCTAGATTAATTTCAAATTTAAATAAATAATATTCCAAATATTTTATTCAATATTTATTTATATCAATTATGCAAATTCCGAAAATACCCTCAAAGGCATATTTCGGAATTCGCTTAAAGTGAAATACAATTTTATCATCAAGCCCATTAAGCACTTGGCCAAGCCCAAGTCTTATAATTAGTTTCATAAGAAGTCCAACTTCAATCCAATAAATGGCCCGAGGCCCATTAAGGCCCAACGGCCCAACGGCCCGTTAAGGCCCAAACACTTTCTCTCCTTATCAGTACATGTTGATGATCCTTTTAAGCCCGACTCTCTAGGTTCGACTCAATCGGCAAGGGAGGAATCCAAGAGTCCGGTAGTTACCTAGTCAATACCGCAGTACCAGACCGTAACCTGTTTCGAATGCGTATTTCGACCCAGTCTTTATTCCAGAACCCCACTATAGATAACACTGTTACGTATAAACCATTCAGCTGTGTCCCAATCAAGTGAGAGCCATGATCTATATCAAACTCACTAAACTCGATTATATGATAAAACGGAGATGAGACAAAATACCAAACTACTCTCCTGGTCTCACATGAGTTAGTTCAATACCTTGGCCAAGGATTTCGTAATTTTTCCGTCGCCGTCCTCATAGGACATTTATCTCGATTACTTGCAAGACTGTGAATCCGTACTCGACCTCTAAGCCCGGCAATCACAATTCGTCATCAAGACCGCATCTGGCCCGCTGACCCGTGCAACAACAAATCGGGTCGAGGGGAATCCGTGACAGTCGAGACTTCAAAGTCAACTCCGTCAAAGCCCCTTTCGGTCCAAGGTTCACGTAGACTACTATAGTGTTGTCGTCGGTCATTGACACTCCTTGAGTAATAAGCCATGTTTGACTGTACGACCCATGAGTCAATGTCCATGAAACGATCAATTCATTGATTCGATACGTATCACAAGTCATGACCTTCTCTTCCAAGTGGGATATCGGCACACGATAGGTCGTCGACAAATAAGCCGTGATCGGTTATCCAGCACCCAACTCGAGCCTCAGGCTTAAGTACTTTTAATGTTCGAGTTTAAGAGTCCACTGGTGCCTTCCTCTCTCGTACCCATCGAGAACAGTGACTCAACTCGACACATTTGGATTTGCTCATTTATTGCTTTACCGGATGCTAAGAATTCTTATAGCCAATAAATGAACAATGCCTTTCATTAAACACGCGAAAATATCTTAATACACAAAAGGTCGAATGATAAATAATCTAATGCCCTATATAATCTAATCCTCGTATAGCATTCGAGGGTATATTCCTAATAATCTCCCACTTACACTTAACGACATGTGCTGCAGTATCTAACACCCATCTTTTCGAGATGTCTAGCCAGCACTGCCTTGTGATAGAGGCTTGGTGAACGGGTCGGCCAAATTTTCGAGGTCGCAATCTTCTGCACGGCTATGTATCCATTCTGAACGAATCCACGTAACACGTGGTACTTTCTTTCTATATGTTTGGACCTGCTGTGAGATTTGGGTTCTTTCGCATGAGCAATAGTGCCAGTATTGTCACACCACAATGGCAATGGCCTATCTGCTACAGAAACGACACCAAGTTCTTCCAAAACTTTCTCATCCAAACACCTTCCTTAGCTGCCTCTGAGGCCGCTATATACTCTGCTTCGTAGGTGGAATCTGCAATAGTGCTCTGGAACTTTTCGAAGACACTACTCCACCATTGAGTGTAAAGACGAATCTTGATGTGGATTTTCAGTCATCCACGTCAGACTGAAAATCCTAATCCGTATACCCTTCCACTTCCAATTCTCCATTACCATAGACCAGCATCATATCCTTAGTCCGTCTAAGGTACTTGAGGTCTTGACTGCTGTCCAATGTTCATTACCAGGATCAGCCTGAAGCCGACTGACTATGCTCACAGCGTACGCCAAGTCAGGTCGCATGCAAAGCATCACATACATCAAGCTACCCACTGCAGATGCATAGGGGATTCCATTCATCTCTTTTCGCTCCAACTCATTTTGAGGACTCATAGCCTTGGAAAGGTGAATCCCATGTCACATAGGCAGGAACCCTTTTTTAGAGTTGTCCGTATTATATCGCTTCAGAACCTTCTCTAAGTAAAGGGCCTGGGAGAGTCCTAACATACGATTTGCTCGATCTCTATAAAGGAGAATACCCAAGATGTAGGTAGCTTCTCCCAAGTCTTTCATGGAGAATTCGGTCGAAAGCCACGATTTCACCATCAATAGCATTCCAATATCATTTCCTATCAAAAGGATGCCGTCAACTTACAATACGAGGAAAGATATTTTGCTCCCACTGCTTTTTTTGTAGACGCAAGGTTCGTCTTCGTTCTTCAAGAATCCGTGGCCCTTGACCACTTCATCGAACTGGAGATTCCAGCTTCTAGAGGCTTGTTTAAGTCCATAAATGGACTTGTTCAATTTGCACACCTTATGAGCATCTCCTTCCGATATAAAACCCTTGGGCTGCTCCATATATATTTCCTCCTTGAGGTATCCATTTAGGAACGCAGTTTTCACATCCATCTGCCAGATCTCATAGTCATAGTGCGCAGCTATCGCAAGCAATGTTTCGAATGGACTTCATCATAGCGACAGGCAAAAAGGTCTCCTCATAGTCAATGCCCTCTTTTCTGACTGTACATTTCGCCACAAGCCTAGCTTTGTATGTGTCAACCAATCCGTCAGATCCAATCTTTCTCTTGTAGATTCATTTACACACAATTGGTCTAAAACCATCTAGGAGGTCTATTAGAGTCCACACTTGGTTTTCGTGCATAGAATCCATTTCGGCTTGCATAGCTATAAGCCATTTTTTCCGAATCTCTATCCCTGATTGCCTGGTCGTAGGTAGTGGGATCGTCTCCGACGTTCCTTTCCATCGCAGCAACCTCGTGCTCGATGTGGACCATCCATATCTCTCAGGCTGGCGAGATACTCTACCCGACCTGCGCAACTCAGGTTGCATCTCGGACTGCTCTACGGTGTCATCTGACACTAGAGTCTGTGAAAGTGCTTCTGACGACTCTCCAAGATTTACTTCGCGACCCGCTCTACTTCTCGAACGAACTCTTCTTCGAGAAAGTGACCTGAAGGGCTACAACGATTCTCTGATCGTCATGGAAGTAAAATTGGTATATCCCATGGAATCCTCAGGATACCTGACAAAACGTCATTTCACAGCCTTCGATTCCAGTTTAATTATCTTGGCCAACCCCAAACTCTAATGTGATTCAAGCTCGGTCTTCGTTCTGCCCATATCTGATACGGAATCCGATCGACAGACTTTGTAGGACATCTATTCAGAATGTGTGCCACTGTCAACAGGGCATGACCCCACAACAATATGGGCAGGTCTGTATAGCTCAGCATATATCGAACCTTATCCAACAGAGTTCGATTTCTGCATTCGGACACACCATTCAACTGCGGTGTTCCCGGCGGTGTCATCTGTGAAACGATCCCGTTCTCTTTCAAGAACTCGTCAAACTCGAGGCTCATGTACTCGCCGACTCGATTTGATCTAACGGCTTTGATGCTCTTTCCAATCTGATTTTCCACCAAAGCCTTGTACTTTTTGAACCATTCAAAAGTATCAGACTTGTACTTCATGAGATACACCTTGCCGAAGCGAGAGTGATATCAGTGAAGGTAACGAAATAGTGGAAGTTACCGCGAGCCGCTACCCCGAACAGTCTGCAAACATCCGAGTGGATCAAACCGAGAAGTTTTGCGGCTCGCAAAAGTCCCTGTGAAGGGCGACTTGGTCATCTTTCCAAGGATACAAGATTGCAAGTCGTATAGGGATCAGACCCAAGCGGCTTCATAATGCCAGTTTTCTCCAACTCGAGAATCTTCTTTTCTCCAGCGTGTCTGACTCGAAGATGCCACAACAGTCTCGAGTTCGACTCCAATTTTCATTTGTTGGTGATTGTATTTACAATTTTGTTTTATCGACATTTAGATAATATAATTGATTGACACGTGGTGTGATAATGTAAAATGCAGGTGCGACATGTGATAATATAAAACGAATATCTAATTACTATCACCAACGTGCGATAGGCAGTGGACCTATAAATTGTAGGCAGTAAAGTGAGTAAACGAGTATCGAACACAAGGAATAAACTGAGTACTAGCAGTGCCTATCGACTCGATATCTAGCCTAAATAAAATAAGCAGATTGTATTATGAATTATCCTAACAGACCAAGCCTAAAGTAATAAGAGATTAAGAGAACACGGCTAACTGGTACGAGAGTTTGAGATGATAAAGATGTGCTCGGGATTCGAAAGTAGGTACTGTCAACTAAGACAATAAAATCGCTCCTACGTGATCAAGACTAAATCGCAGTAATTTCCTACCCACTCACGAAGATATGTCTTAAGCACGAATCGACCTAGCGTTCATCTACTCCCGAACACAAAGGAAATTTAGCTACTCATAATTGACAAAACACGATGAAAAAAATAGAGAACAAGGGCAAAGGACTCATAATCTTCCCTTCTGATTTATCTGGGATTGTCTCGGGGGAAGATTCTCTTTTCTTGTTCAATTCGGTGTGATTGCGTCGTTTATCCATCTCTTGAACTTCTGGGGTGTTTCTCTGTTCTTGACGGCTCTCATTCGTCTTTGATATGTTAGGGTTTGAGTTCTAGAAAGAGTTCCCCTCTTTTGGGTCGAATTTGGGCTTTTGTAATGATTTTCGCTACTGTCACGGCCTGGGACGTGGCCCGTCACGGCCATGACACTGTCGGGGCACAAAATAGAGCTCACTGCCGTGCGTCATGGCCTCGTGCAGAGGTGTCCACTGCCGTGACACTTTTCCAGTCTTGCGACAGTTTGTATTTCTCTCAGATGGAGGGGTAAACGATGTCCGATTGAGCTGAAATTTTAACCATAGATAGAAGACTCGCCAGTCTTGATTCTTACCAAAGGGATTCTCAATCCGAGATCTGGATTGAGAAATATGAATTTTCTAATATTTCTGCTGCTATGGGTCACGGCCTGGTGCAATAAATATCACGGCCATGACTTCCGGCAGTATAGTCTTCTGTCTCCTGTCACGGCATGATGCATTGGGTGTCACGGCCATGACACGTGACTGTTTTCGTCGTTTTTGCTCCGTTTTGCCTCGTTTTCGCTCCTTTTCACCCGAAAGTCGTTCTAAACTCCTTCAATATCAAAATATGTGTAAATAGGCAAATAAATGCATAAAAAATTGCTAGAGCTCTATTACAACCCATTAAATACTACGATAAACGTGTTGAAACCTCCCCACACTTAAGAATTTGCTTATCCTCAAGTAAATTTAAAGTTAGATAAGGTATCAAATCAAGATGAGGGCACGATTGTTCGCAGTTTATCATCCTAGCTAGAAAGCACAACATGGAATCAAGCAAACTATCATGAATAATGCACTAATGATCGGGCACCTATCAACCTGAACTTCCTTAGCACTTCTATATCAAGAATCATACTTCACAAGGATTCGCTCAAGTCACTCAATGTATAGCTAGTATATAGCGAATCGCTCAAATCGTGCACTAGTGTGACCCCTACCATAAGCTTGCAAGCCAATCGCATATCTACTACTTATAGTAGCAAGCATAAATCTGAGGGTCTTTCGGGTCGAAACGGTTCAAATAATAACGAGGTGATAAGCATATATACTGAACACGTAGTCTTAAACTAGGACACATAAGCGAAATTCAAAGAATATAGCATGATCGAATTAACAGTCACATGCCCCAACATACGACTCAATATTCTCGCTCTGAAATCCTAGACTTTTCTGCCCGATCGTCTCAACTCAGTTCCCTTTCATTTTCTGCCCTTTCACCTTAGTTACGCTCTACTTTTGTGCACTGCTCTTATTCCCTAAAAACACAAGGTTTGACTTTTGTCGCAAAGAATACATCGTCACAGCGAATGCCGTGTACCTAGGGATACTTATTACCAAATCCTATATCTCACAAAAGGATTATGGGCAGGCTTATGCAAGGGATCGGGTCATTTCAGAGAACGATCAAGTAGGGTCGAGTCATTTCACGAATAGCAGAGAAGAACATTAAATCAGACATTGAAGTAGTAACCCTCAAGTTCGACTACTGCTCTATTCTAATCAACTCGGGTTCACATAATCTCTGGAGGCTCATTCGGGTCAATGGCTTTTATAATTACGAGGTACACAAATGAATAGACTCAGACTCAAAGCGGCTACTAAGGAGATTAGTCATAGTAGGGAATTATGGCCATGGACTTAATTCCTAATGCCCTCATCATTTTCATACTAACGCACCAGAAATAGTTTCAACACATATGAGGCAGGCAAGTTCTAAAGAGACATATACTAGGCACGTCACACAGTAAAAAATGAGCATAAGCTCGTCAGGCTCAAACTCTCACAACGTAACATGGTTATGTGTACGAATCTCTCAAAGCAACGCTGTATCTATTTAGGCAGACACGATTCAATCAATCATGGATATCCTAATTGCTGACACAATTTCATGTCGTGCAAACCAACTCGAGATAAGCGCAAATAATCATGCCTGAGTTCAACAATTCATGCCTTTCCCATGACATTGATAACTCACGGACACGTCATAATTTTTTTTGTGTGCAATCTCAACCTAAATTTCCCTCCCCACACTTAATTTCGACGTTGTCCTCAACGTAAAAGCGGATAAAGGAAGGTTAAAAAGTGCGAAACTCCCTTGACGAATAAGTGACATGGCAGTGCCTGAACGCGTGAAGATCGTGATCGTGACTCGTGATATTTATCCTGATATAACTAAAAGGAACATGAAACGTAAAAAGAAACTAGACCTATATAGTAATAGTAGATATATTCATATGCGTCATAATCATAGGTAAATAAAAGAAAGTACTAGATAGATAAAACCTGGGTTGCCTCCCAAGAAGCGCTTCCTTTACCGTCTTTAACCGGACGTACCTTCGTTCATTTAGGGTGGCTGGAAGTCTATATATAGTACCTCCTTTTTGCTTAAGTCTCCCTCGCCTACATCCATACCTTGGAGGTGTCGCTTTTCGCCGGGCAGTGGTTTCAACTCTAGTGGCAGTCGCTTCTCGCCTGGGCTCTTGTCCTTACTTCGTCACTGTTCTCCTCGTCGGCTATATGGGCTCATCGTCTTTCTCCTCGCTCAACACTTGTGATAACCTTGCACAGAAGACGAGAAATCGTGCTCACAAACATCCAAGTAGTAGCATCTATTATCGTACTCGCTACTCTTTTTCATCGAGTCAGTCATATTAAATGTAACTTTCTCGCCATCTAGATTCAAAGTCAATGTTCTGTTCCTAACATCTATCATAGCCTCGCTTGTAGCTAAGAATGGTCTACCTAGAATTAATGGGATATTTTCATCCTCGTCCATCTCTAGGATCACAAAATCAGCAGGGATAACGAATTTATCGACCTTTACTAGAACATCCTCAATAACACCTAGGGGGTATTTAACGATCTATCGGCCAATTGGATATCATCCTAGTGGGCCGTGGTTCACCTAATCCTAAACGCTTAAACATGGAGTACGACATTAAATTTATACTAGCGCCTAGATCAGCTAAAGCGTGATCAACAACTAAATCACCTATCAGACAAGGAATAGTAAAACTCCCTGGGTCCTTGAGCTTTTTCGGTATCTTGCTCTGGAGTATCACCGAGCACTCTCCTCATAGGTATACCGTGGAGACGTGTTCGAGCTTCCTTCGATTCGTCAGCAAGTCCTTCAGGAACTTCGCGAAACTGGGCATCTGCGTATAGTTTCAACAAATGGTAAGTTAATATGTAGTTCTTTGCATATACCCATAAATCTGCTAAATAGTGTCTCGTCTTTGTCCTTCTTCAGACGTGCTGGGTAGGGAATCTTCGGCTGGTGCGGCTTCACTAGTGGTCGCACATTCTCCCCCGCATTTTCTTTTTCAGACGCGGCTTCCTCCTTTTTAGCTTCGACCTTCTCTTTTTCAGGTTCGGCTTCCCTCAATCGAGCTGGGTACGGAATCTTCGGTTGGTATGGCTTCACGAATAGTCGCGCCTTTCCCTTGTCATCCTTGACCTTCTCGACTCCGTTGCCCTTGCTTTCCTCCACTTCTGGCTCGTCGTGGCCTTCAAAATCGACTTTCTCGCTCGAAATCTGCTTGGCAGGAACTTCTTACAATCCTCTCCCGCTCCTCAGGGTTACTACATTGCAGTACTCCTTGGGGTTTGTCTCGGTGTAGCTCGGGAGTGATCCTTGATTTCGCCCCGCCAGTTGTTTTGCTAATTGGCCCACTTGCTGCTCCAGCTTCTTAATCGAGGCATTTGTGTTCTGGGCACGTACATCGTTTGCTTCCATGTACTCCTCCATCTTCATCATTCGACTCTAGTGAGCTGCAGTGCTGCTACTGAAGTTCGTGAGGAGCGCCTCCATCATGTCCTTCATCTCCCTCATATCATCAGATCCTCCTGCGGGTGCGTTATGATATTGGAGTGGTGCCCCGTTTTGGAAACTGGACGGCCTAGGCTGAAATTCCGGCGGTCCTTTGCCCCTGGTGGTTCTGATTTCATACACCAAGTTGGGGTGTGCTCGAGGTTGAAAGCTTCGCTGGTCACCTTGGTAATTCCCCATGTAATCTACGTGCTCCAGCGGCTGCCCAAATTGACATTCTGTGGTATCGTGGGCTGTGCCACAAATCTCGCACCGCGGTATGTACGGCATATGCTGCGTTGGTGCGGTGGTCGTGACGGCGTTCACGGGCTGTGTCTGCCCTGATATTGGAAGTAACGCCCCGATCACTATCTGCAATTGAGAGTTCGTCGCAGCAATTTGTTGCTGGAGCGCCTCAAATTTCGCATTAGTGGCATCTTCTCGCTAACTCCGATCACGCCTGGTTTTCTTCATCCTCGTATTGCCCCTTATGAAGCTGTTCCTCGAGTAGTCCTCAATCAGATTCCAAGCGTCGGTTGCACTGAGCTTCACGAGTCCTCCTCCTGCGGCTCCGTCTAACATATGAACAGTCTGATAATTGAGCCCCTCGTGGAATCGATTGATCTGAGCTGCATTCGACATTCCGTGCTGGGGCACTTCTTCAGTAGCGTCTTGTATCGCTCCCATACCTCGTAGAGGTTTTCTGAATCCTTCTGGTAGAAAAGGGAGATCTCCGTCTTCAACCTTAGAACCTTTGACAGTGGGAAGTAGTGGCCAATGAATTCGGCTCGCAGCTCCTCCCATGTGGTGATCGATCGGGGTGGTAACATCTCAAGCTAATCCTTCGCCCTGAACTTCAGCGAGAATGGGAACAACATCAATTTGATTGCATCGCCCGAGACCCCATTGATCTAACGGTGTCGGTCACCGTCTGGAAGGCCTTCAGATGCGAGTAAGGGTCATCATCTGGATTTCCCTCAAACTGGGCCGTTTGGAAAATCATCTGAAGCCAAGAGTGATTCAGTTCGAAATTATTGTTCTCGATCGGCGGAATAACGATCGCCGACTCCATACTGCCTAGTGCAGCGTTCTTGAGCAGATCGTGTAGTGACTGCTCCTCATCTAGAACGTTATGGAAAGCCCCTGTGGTCCGCCTTATCTACTTCTGTATCTGAATCGTACCTTCAATAAGCAAAACAAAAACTAGTGAAGAAACAATGAAAGTAATAATATTATAGAAAATGCAAATAACGAAAAACTAGAAAAACGTCAATAAGGTGGCTAAAGTACCGAACTACGGTGTTCCTAATATCAATCTATTCCCCGGCAACGGCGCCAAAAACTTGGTCGACACGTGGTGCTAATGTAAGGTGCAGGTGTGACAAGTGATAATATAAAACGAATACATAATTACTATAACCCACGTGCGATAGGCAGTTGACCTATCATTTGTAGTGCAGTAAAGTGAGTAAACGAGTATCGAACACAAGGAATAAACTGAGTACTAGTAGTGACCTATCGACTCGATATCTAGCCTAAATAAAATACGCAGATTGTTTTATGAATTATCCTAACAGACCAAGCCTAAAGTAATAAGAGATTAAGAGAACACGGCTAACTGGTACGAGAGTTTCAGATGATAAAGATGTGCTCGGGATTCGAATCCCGCTAGGTACTGTCAACTAAGACAATAAAATCGCTCCTACGTGATCAAGACTAAATCGCAGTAATTTCCTACCCACTCACGAATTGCTGTCGCCCAGACGCTCGTGGGGATCTAAAACGCAAAAATTACTAACGGCGAGGATCGAGTATTTGCTTTCGCCCTATACTCGAATCCTATACGAACGGCCTAATCGTTGTTTGGCTGTCGCCCTAAACGATTTTCCACACATTCACTTTAACATATAGACATATTAAAGCGAAGAAACACTTTCATAGATAGATAAATAGTCAGAATACACGAGTCACAATAAATATGTCTTAAGCACGAATCGACCTAGCGTTCATCTACTCCCGAACACAGAGGGAATTTAGCTACTCATAATTGACAGAAACACGACGAAAGAAATAGAGAACAAGGGCAGAGGACTCATAATCTTCCCTTCTGATTGATCTGGGATTGTCTCGGGGGAAGATTCTCTTTTCTTGTTCAATTCGGTGTGATTGCGTCGTTTATCCATCTCTTGAACTTCTGGGGTGTTTCTCTGTTCTTGACGGCTCTCATTCGTCTCTGATATGTTAGGGTTGAGTTCTGGAAAGAGATCTCCTCTTTTTGGGTCGAACTTGGGCTTTTGTAATGATTTTCGCTACTGTCATGGCCTGGGACGTGGCCCGTCACGGCCGTGACACTGTCGGGGCACAAAATGGAGCTCACTTCCGTGCGTCACGGCCTCGTGCAGAGGTGTCACGACCGTGACACTTTTCCAGCCTTGCGACAGTTTCGTATTTCTCTCAGATGGAGGGGTGAACAATGTCCGATTGAGCTAAAATTTTAACAATAGATAGAAGACTCGCCAGTCTTGATTCTGACCAAAGGGATTCTCAATCCGAGATCTGGATGAGAGATATGAGTTTGCTAATCTTGATTCTAATGTGACTTCCGGCAGTATAGTCTTCTGTCTCCTGTCACGGCCTGATGCATTGGGTGTCACGGCCGTGACACGTGACTGTTTCCGTCGTTTTTGCTCCGTTTTGCCTTGTTTTCGCTCCTTTTCACCCGAAAGTCATTCTAAACTCCTTCAATATCAAAATATGTGTAAATAGGCGAATAAACGCATAAAATAATTGCTAGAGCTCTACTATAACCCAATTAAATACTACGGTAAACGTATTGAAATACGTTTATCAATAATCTATTGAATAAACTTGCACTTCCGACGCAATTACTACCAAATAAATATTGCATATATTATTACTAAAACAGAATTCGTAACCGTTTCCGCTCAAAACGGGAATAGTAACAATATTCTTAAGCCCCTTGGGCAAAACTAAACAATCGAAAAGCACTAAACTATGTTTGTAGATAAAACGAGAGTTCTTGGTCCAATGTGGGTCGCCGGTACACTATGTCCGCTTCCTACATTGATCATGATCTCTCGATCCGCCAGCTTCCTACTTCGTTCCAGACCCTGGTTCAAAACACAGATGTAAGCACTAGCTCCCTAGTCTAAGATCCACGAAGCGGAATATACTGTTATGGAACAATTAGTTTCTAAAAACGTAAAGTTCTTTACCTGAAGCGGCTAGCTTTGGGCAATCGCGCTTCCAATGTCCAAGCTCATTGCAGTGAAGGCATTTGTCCGTCGGCTTCGTGCCTTTGAACACGTTCTTCTTGGCCTTGCCTTTCGAATTCGTCCTTTGGGCAATCGCACTTGTCCGACTTTTCCTTTCTACTCGACCTCGAGTCTTAACGCGAAGAACAACTTCCTTTCCTTTCACCTTCTTCATTGGAGTTTGCGTCGCCGACAACTGGTTCATCAACCAGTCAATGCCATCTCGGCCTTGTTCAGATTAAAGTTCATAATGAACGAATTGAAGGAAGGTGGGAGCGACTGAAGTATCAGATCATTCTGGAGCTCATTATCCATGATAAAGTCCAATGCCGCGAGTCCAATCGATCATCTTGAGTAGTTGCTCTCCGATGTTGCAATGAAATAGTTGCTCCGTGAGGGAATAGCGAGCACTCCTGGAATGTTCACCAAAAAGCTCCTTCAAATGAAGCAAAATGGCGCCCACTTCCATTTTCGAGTGAGTGTGTTAACTCATTGCTCATGGAAAGGCATAAGTTAACGACCCCATACCTAGGACTATCCCTACGGAGCTGGTCCACGTAGTTTGGTCCAACCAAACAATTTCTCTCAAGCAGCATAGTAATAATGTTTGTCATCGCAGTAAATAGAAAGAAACGTAAAGCTGCAGAAAATAAAGATCTAATTAGGTTTATCTTATCATTCATCAAGCGCAAACAAGGACTTTTTATTTCGCTTGACTCTCACTATTTTCTCGACAACACTATCCTCCCGAGAAGAGTTTCGAAAAACTCGTTGAAAGTTTCATAGTGGAGTTGATGTCCCCGACTCAACGAGATTCACCTCAACCTTCAACGCAATATTTGGCTCATCTAATCTTATTGAAGTCACGTCAAACGTGAAATTATCCAATAAGAGTTTCAACTATCATTGTCTCAGTCATTGACCCTCACTGCTAACCCTGCTTATTGAGTATAACTGCCTAAGTGTGACCTATCAACTTATGCTCAAATCGCACAGAATGTACTGTCCCTTGCTGCCATACGCTTTGTGAGGGGCGGACTGGTATGACGAGCCACGTCTAAGACGCACCCGAGACGCATACTTACTCGGAACAAATCGCAAAACTCCCCAATGCTAGTCATCTCGAGCATGATAGAAGACAGAAATCCAACTCCTTTACCCACTTAGTATTTATCAAACGGAGAATAAACCATCTTACATAAGAGCACATTGAACATGCATATCACTTTAAAAACCAACACGCACGTCGGTAGTAAATTAACCCTAGGAATATAAACTACCAGACAACACAAGCGGGTTATTTCAAGTGTATCCCTATTACATGCGTATTCAAAAACCTCGGGTCGTCGCACGGGTCTTGAAGTCGTCAAACGTCCTTCGTAACTCGAACGGCCTCAAGTCACCGAACGTCCACCACCTTGTCACCTCCGAGGGTTGTCAACCATCAAATGGGCCCTCATGTTCGTAGTTACGATAATCTTATAAAACGGTAAATAAAACACGAGGGATAAGTCCCGAACAACCCGTATAAAACAATACAACCCGGGGGACGTAACCCTTAACAAATGACCCGGAAACCAAATTCTTAAACCCGCAAGTGCGCCTTAAATCACATTCATAATGAGCACATTGACAATTACGTGATTTTTTAAAAAGAAACGAAAATTGGGCCTTAAACGGGCCAAGCTCAATAAAAGGCCCGTTAAGGCTTTGAGCGTGAAGCCCTAACGCAGCTGCACGACTCAAATCGCTCAGCCGTCAAAACATGCCGGAGAGCCTCGATGGAGCATTCCACCGGCTGGAGCCCCGACCGAAGCCGGAACCGCCGGAGGTGGCGGCGACGTGCCGTGCTCAACGCGCGATTTCAGCCCGCGCAGAATTTTGTTGTGGCTGATCTGTTGCCGTAGGCGCGGGGGCGCACCATGGGACGGTGCCGGAGCCACCATGGCCGGTGTCGGACCTAGAGCTCACGGATGATCGGGCCTGCTCCGAGCAGCCCGATGATATGAGCGCGCAGCCGCGCGCAACGCGCAGCCGTGGCCGGATTGCGCTGCTGCCCATGGCTGCACGCGTTCCGATCTTGCCGGTGGCTGCCTCTTCGACTACGCCGCACGAGGTGGTGGCCGTGGGATGGCAAACGACACATTAATAAGCCCCTGCCGGTCAAACCGCGTCGGATTTCGATCGTCTCC
Organism: Craterostigma plantagineum; assembly: GCA_027422505.1. Taxonomy (NCBI): domain Eukaryota; kingdom Viridiplantae; phylum Streptophyta; class Magnoliopsida; order Lamiales; family Linderniaceae; genus Craterostigma; species Craterostigma plantagineum. The sequence goes on from JAPQWV010001580.1 coordinate 54,434, forward strand.
CACGTGCCTCGTTTCAATTTAAACACGTTATGATTCTGATCACGAGCGCCCGCTCTGATACCACTGTTGGGTTACCCGTGTCTCCCTGAGACGCCACGTCCTCGGGTACGGTGCGGAACAAAAATTTTCCGCATTCTCCGATTGCCCTCGTTGATCAGATCAGAATAGTAACACATAGACATGTAATAGGGCGGGTCAAACCCGTAGAGAATTACCAGTTGAAGCGAATGGCGGCTCCTGTCTTTTTCTTCAAGACTTCGTCGATGGTGGTGGATGGCACTAGACGTCACGCCGACCTCGCAGTGTACCACGTAATCAGTTCTCTAAAGACTAGAGAGAACCGAGCCGTCGCGTGGGAGAAAAGTGTGTGCGTTCGGTGTGTGTTTTTGTGCCTTTAGTTGATTTCGAAAATCACTTTATCTCTACATGTGGAACACGAAATGTAGCATATTTAAAGTCTTGAATTTCGATTTCTAAGTCCTTAAAGTGTGAGAGATTTTTGCCAAATCTTACTATGTTTTGAATTCCAAACTTAAGGAAACTTGCTATTGTTACAAAACTAACTTAAATACCAAGTCAAACTAAGTATATTTAAACATGGTATAGAATTCGAAACTAAATCCTAGATTAATTTTGAAATTTAAATAAATAATATTCCAATATTTTATTCCGTATTTATTTGTATCAAATATGCAAATTCCGAAAATACCCTCAAAGGCATATTTCGAAATTAGCTTATGGTGAAATCCAATTTTATCATCAAGCCCATTAAGCACTTGGCCAAGCCCAGTCTTAAAGTTAGTTTCATAAGAAGTCGAAATTCGATCCAATAATGGACCGAGGCCCATTAAGGCGTGGCCCAACGACCCAAGGACCGTTAATGCCCAAAACACTTTCTCTCCTTATTAGTACACGTTGATGATCCTTTTTAAGCCCGACTCTCTAAGTTCGGCTCAATCGGCAATGGAGGAATCCGAGAGCCTGGTAGTTACCTAGTCAATCCCGCAGTAGCGGACCGTAACCCGTTTCGAGTGCGAATTTCGATTCAGTCTTTATTCCAGAACCTCACTATAGATAAAAGTGGTATGAAGTGGTCCCGGTACGATATGGATGTAAAACACTAAGTATAGACTAGATGTTGGGTAAAATGTCGGGGTAACACTCAACCTAACATTCAGGTGCACAGCGGAATATTTAATTACCTAGTGACGAAACTGAAATAACACGATATGTAAATCTGTGCAGCAAGTTATAAAAACTTGTTGCGTGCCTCAAGGTGAAATTCCACAGCAATGGATGGCAAAATAACTATCCGAAGATAGTAAAAACAAGCCTAGAAAATTACGAATCTAAACGATTCTGCAAACTATGAATCTAACGATTCTGAAAAACCTACGAAGTACTAAGACTTCTGAAAACTCAATACTAGGCCGAAAGGACTCTTTGGCTCGCTCAAATTCTCTCAACGAAACTCGATAATTTTCGCTCAAAGCTCTCAAAAGTTTCTCGTCCAAAGGTGTAAGTTGCAGCTCGAATTCTCCTCATATTTATAGGCCTTGACTCCCTCTTGAATTGGTAAAAGATCCCTTGAATATCTCTTCAAATATCTCCTCAAAGATCTCCCTAATATAGTATATATTCAGTTCGAATATTCTCATCTAATTGGCCGATCTCTTATCTCCTATTTATGGTAGCTGGTTGAATGATTCTCTTTTTATATTCAGATCTTCTAATCTTGGTCGTCGCTTGACTAATTCTCTTTTGATCTTCAAATCTTCTATTTGTAGTAATTGCACTTCCTAAATTCGTTCAAGCAGCTCCACACGCGTTCCACACGGTTTGGACTCGTTTCAGCACTTTACCACATCCTGCATATCAGTAAATAAAGCTACCAAAAGATTAAACGGTTTTTGGGCATGAAAGATAAAATCGAATGTTGACAGACAACAATGTTAGCTGAAGTGTTATCCCAACATTCCCGTCAACATTAACAATCTCCTCCTTTTTATCTTTCTTCCCAAACCCGTGCAGACATTAGAAGTTCCTAAACTCCCCCTGAAGGCCAATCTACTCAACCACAAAACAATGAAAGATGGTTAGAGCAAACGTAAACAGAATAGTCTATAAGCTATTCAAAGTACTAGGAAGTAGTACGGAGCCAATTAGGGATCTAAAAATTAATATCTGCAAAAAAAATAAAAAGTTCATACGCAGGTCAGCAAAGCAAGCCATATAGTGACACAAGCTAAACGATCCAGATCAGCATGTACACAATAAAGTCAGTCATGCAAAGAATCACATAATCAAATCAGATTCAGAAGATCAAATCAGCATGCCCATAGTAAAAACAATTAATCTGACATATGCATGCAAAAATGGAAAGGATCATAGCTTCACTCTCAATGGAGTATGGAGTTTCCTTCTTATGCTTTCTCGGTTGCTTTTCCTTCTTGGCCAGCTCCCTCTGTTTGTTCGGCTCCTTATTATGCTCCCCTAAATTTCCTTATCTCCCACTTTTTATCTGCACAACCTTCTCCCCCTTTTGGGAAGAAAGAGAAAAACAACTCAGAGAACTTCTCTGTTAGCCAACTTGCAGATGCCGAGGTAAATGTGGGGTTAACACCTGCGCCAACACTCTGAGACTCAGAAACAAGTTAGTTAATCCAAAAAATAAGCGAGAGCAGAATGAGTAACCCTCTATTATATCAACCACAATCAAGAACAGAGAGAGATTTCAGATGAGCAGTTTCGAATTATGCAAATAGGGTATGTGAGATAATGACGATTGATCAATCCAACCCTAAAAAAGAAGTTCCAATGAAAAATAAAAGCGATCACATAATTACTTCGTGAGAAGTGAGAAGCGAAAAGAAATATCCGTTGGACTCAAATAGAATATAGACAGTTTAGAGGATAAGGTCGAATTAGGTCATACCTGTCTAAGTAAACATGGAGCTAAAATATATTATGTGGACGAATTAGTCATGTGAGCAAATAGGAGCACCTCAGATCATGATTCAACCCAAAGACAAAAAGTCAAAAGTCAGGTAGAATCAAGCAAGACTAACCGTTTGAACGACGATGATGAACACTTGAGACAAGCGTAACGAGCTGTTCTTTGAGAGTTCTAATGCAATTCTGAGAGATATCTAAAAGACACACCAAACTAACAAATGCAGACCTAAAGGCTAATGCAAATAACGAAAGCACAAAAAATGTAGCATTACCAAACCGACAGTTTACATGTTGCTCCAACATTTGACTCAACATTCTCATTCCGTAATCCTAAACTTATTTGCCAGCCCTTCTTAAAACCAGTTCCCTTTATTTCTACCATTTCACCTTATTTATCTATCTCAGTTTATGCGCTGCCCTTATACCCTAAGCCTCAAGGTTTGGTTTTTTGTCACATAGTATATATCGTCACAGCGAATGCCGTGTACCTAAGGAAACTTATTACCAAGAGCCTATATCTAGCGAAGAGTTTATGAGCAGACTTATATGCGCAAAGGATTGGCTTTTTGTCGCAAAGAGTACATCGTCACCGCGAATGCCCGTGTACCTAGGGAACTTATTACCAAGAGCCTTTTAGGGATCGGGTTCATTCAGGGACCAGTCAAGAATAATCAAGTTATTTCACATGAAAACAGAACAGAACATCGAACCAAACACTAAAGCAGTAACCATCGAATTTGACATATGCTATGTTGATCCAGATGTTGGACCAACATTAAGACTAACATGTGCAAACCTATGGATTTCTTCAGGTCCGAGAACCTTTCAAAATCCAATGCTTTCGTGAAAATGTCTGCTAACTAATGTTTTGTGTCTATATGATCAATGCGCACTAACTCTTTTTCTACCATATCACTCAGAAAATGATGCCTAATATGTATATGCTTGGTGCGTGAATGCTGGATAGGGTTCCTAGATATGTTGATGGCACTAAGGTTATCACAATACATGAGAACAGATTCACACTCTAACCATAGTCACACAACATGCTATTCAACCATATTAATTGCGTACAACAACTACCCGCAGCAACATACTCAGACTCAGCAGTAGATAAAGACACACAATTCAGCTTCTTACTGTACCATGCAACTAGATTGTTACCTAAGAAGAAACAGCAGCCACTTGTGCTCTTGCGATCATCCTCGTCACTTGCCCAATCAGCATCACTATAGCCTACAAGACTCATATTAGTATCTTTAGAGAACAACAATCCTAGGCTACACGTTCCACTAATATAACGAAGAATACGCTTAACAGCATTAAGATGGGAGACCTTAGGCTCAGACTCATATCTAGCACATACGCATACGCTATACATGATGTCAGGTCTACTAGCAGATAAATACAATAAACTGCCTATCATAGATCGATACAATGTTGGGTCAATATTATGTCCAACATTGTCCTTACATACATTTTGCATAGACACTATAGGCATTTTCATTACCTTTGCCGTGTCCAACCCGAATTTTTTGACAGTGTTCTTCGCGTACTTCTCCTGGGACATAAAGATTCCGTCGCTGCTTTGCTTAATCTGTAAACCTAAGAAAAATGTTAGTTCCCTAATCATGCTCATTTCAAACGTCGAGTTCATAGCCTGTACAACTGATCTAGCATAGACTGTGAGCTTGAGCCAAAAACAATATCATCCACGTAAACTTGAGCAATCAAAATATCAGAACCGACTATTTTCACAAAAAGCGTACGGTCTGCCTCACCTCGAGTGAATTCAAACTCAAGTAAAAATGTAGCTAACCTACCATACCAAGCTCGAGGCGCTTGCTTTAGTCCATACAAAGCTTTCTGCAGCTTAAAAACATGATTAGGAAAATGTGGATCCTCAAATCCCTTAGGCTGTTCAACATAGATATCTTTATCAATATACCCATATAAAAATGCGCCCTTAGATATCTTTATCAATACCCATATAAAAACGCGCCCTTAACATCCATTTGGTGTAAAGTGATGTTAAGCCGACATGCAATAGCTAATAACAACCTAATTGATTCTAACCTAGCCACGGGAATGAAAGTCTCATCAAAGTCTATGCCCTCAACTTGCGTATAACCCTGAGCTACTAAACGTGCTTTGTTCCTAACAACTCTACCAAGTTCATCAGATTTATTCTTAAAGATCCACTTCGTGCCTATGACATTAATGTCCTTCGGTCGTGGGACTAAGGTTCATACTTGGTTTTTCTCAAACTGCAAGAGTTCCTCTTGCATCGCATTTATCCAGAAATTATCCTTGAGAGCTTTAAGGACATTCTTAGGTTCTGTCTCAGAAACAAAACAATTAAAACGTACCTCAGCGTATACTATGTTCATGCATACGTTTCTTACCAAAGACTTATAATCCTTGCGAGGCTTGTCTCTGGTTTTCCTACCTTCATTAACATCTCCAATAATGAGGTCAGTGGGATGGTCCTTTCGGATCTTGGCTGGTGGATCTCGTCGCACTTCACTGGGTCCTTCGTCATCATTCTGTTCTGGGGCTGATGTTGAGTCAGATGTTGGCTCAACATTTTCCTCCTCAATTGCTTCTTTTTCCTCAACAGCTTTGACAACATCTGAAATATCAACTTGAGGAGCATTTCTGCTGAGGTCAGTAGCATCATCAAATACAATATTAATGGACTCCTGAACAGACTTTAAGCGCAAGTTATAACACGATAAGCACGACTATTCGACGAGTATCCAACAAAAATACATTTGTCACTTTTCGAATCGAACTTGACAGTCGGCTTTTTCCCATTTAACAATTCATACAAAGTCATTTTTGTACCACGACGAAAGAAAACACGACTAGATATTTGACATGCCGTATGCAACGCTTCAGCCCAAAACCTTTTAGAAAGACTCTTAGAATGCAACATAACACGTGTCATTTCTTGTAAAGTCCTATTCTTCCTTTCGGCCACCCCATTTTGTTGGGGCGTCTTAGGAGATGAATGCTCATGAATAATGTCTTTCCTATCACAGAATTCATCATTGATTCTCAAATTTTCTACCATGATCAGACCTAATGCGAAAAACAGAAGCACTAAAATTGTTCTTAATCATAGCACAAAAATTCTTGAAGAAATCAAATGATTCAGATTTTCCCTAAGAAAAAATATTCATGCATATCTAGAATAATCATCCACGAGCACATATGCATATTTCCTACCACCAATGCTATCTACTTCCATCGGACCCATCAAATCCATGTGAATAAGCTGAAAACAATGAGCAGTTTTAAAATGTTGGGCAGCATGTTTGTCAACATTATGGCTAGCATGCACTTGCTTACCCTTCAAACATGACTCACAAACAACCTTACCAAACTTCTTAAGCTTTGGAATGCCTCTGATCGCGTCGTGTTAAGTTGCTCCAGCGTTCGGTAGTTGACATGGCCCATTTTGTAATGCCAAAGAATGACATCGTCTTCGGCCTTTGATTGTTGGCACACGTCCTTCGAACTAGATTTGTCTCTGACTAAGTAGCAGTTATCGCTCAATCGCTTACCTGCCATAACTCGAACACCATTGCTGTTAAAAACCTCACAACATCCCTCATTAAATCTTACCTCCAGGTCGTCGTCGCACAGTTTGCTTATACTAATCAAGTTAGCAACAAGCCCGTCGATGTGTAGAACGTTGCTCAGCTTCGGGAAATCGGGCACGTTCAATCTGCCTCGACCGAGAATTCGTCCTTTAGCACCTCCACCAAACGTCACAGATCCACTCTTTAAGGGCATGTACTTGCTAAGGTATTCTTTGGTGCCCGTCATATGTCGGGAACACCTGCTATCGAAGTACCAAGAACCTGTCACGTTAGCTCGCAAAGAGGTATAGACTACATTGCACTTATGTACGGACTTCTCTATCCAAACCTTCTTAGATGATAAAACAGCATTTGAAGTACCAGAATTTGAAGGTGAGCCAGCTGAAATTTCTCCAGACATACGTTTCAATACTGATTTCTCAATGTTGAGCGGGATGTTGGATAACATTTCCGTCGACAGCGATTTCTTTGCAGAAATCTCCCCCTTCAATTTCCAACAATATGGCTTAATATAACCAGGCTGCTTGCAATAATCACATTTAAATGACACATCCTTAAATTTACTAGCATGCTTAGAACTAGTCTTAACTATCACATTCTCACTAACATCACTCGAGGCATGAGATTTCTCCTTAACAAATACTATCTTAGGTCTATCATAAAAACAGGATCAGTAGCAGGCTGAGAGTTAAATCCTAAACCTTGCTTATCAAAAGTACCTAACGATAATACCTCATCAACGTCGATTTACCCTTGTTCATCTTCGTGAATGTTTTGTCGGCCTCGTCGACTCGCTTTTGAAGTTTGCCGATCTCCTTGTCCTTTCTTGTCAGTACGGCCTCCAATTTGTTCATCCTGTCAAGTAGGCTTTCGATCATCTTTTCATTCTTCTCATTCTCCTCGGACAGTACTTTTACTGCGGCTTTGAGTTGCGAATTTTTCGCCTTCTCTATTTCATATTGTGCGGATAGCAGCTTAAAGGCTTCATTCGTCTGAACTTCTTCGCAACAATATATTTCTGCATCATCAGAACTCAAATACCCATCAAAACAGTTTGAGTCATCATGATCAAAAATAATTTGTCCAGATGTTGATTCAAATGTTGGCTCAACATCAGTTACCGCCGTAAAACCGAGATGATCTTCATCATCTGAGAAGGACTGTATGGTTACTGACGACTGCTTGGACTCCTTTGGACATGGTTCTGCATCTTCATCGTCTGATAGATCGATCCACATAGCTTTTCCGTGCTTGCGGAGAGTATTTGCACACTCGTTGGCAAAATGCCCCATCCTTGACATTTATAACATCTAACAGACTCATAGTTGATATTCTTCTTTCTATCAGATTTGCTTTTAAAGAATGGAGGCGCAGACGAGGGTTCTGCTTTGGCATTCTGGCCCTACCTGAATGTTGGACCAACATTCTGCTCGACATTCTTCTTCTGAAGGAACTTTGTGAATTTCTTCACGAACATAGCCATATCCTCATCATTGTCAGGGTCAACTTCAGTTTGCACCTTGGATGACTGACTGACTAGAGCAATGGTTTTTGCCGCGTGAAGCTTTCTTTTGGACTTCGAGGTTGGTCTCATGGTTCTTCATGATGTTCATTAATGTGTTGATTTCCATCGGCCCAGATTATGCGCTTCCCCGACGGCCGCTACCTTCACATTAAACTTTTTAGTTAGAGTACGTAAAGTTTTAGAAACCAGTACCTTATTAGAAATTGGATCTCCAAGGCTAGCACACTCGCTCTAAATCGTCAAGATCTTCCCGAAGTACGTGGTGATGTCCTCGTCTTCCTTCATTCTGAGATTTTCAAACTGATTGAGGAGATATTGTAGTTTGGTTTCCCTCACGCTCGCACCGCCTTCGCAGTACCTCTGAAGTAGATCCCAACTGTTCTTTGCCGTCGAACAATTCTGAATTATCTTGAACATGAAGATGTCTACCGAAGAGAAGATGGCATTAAGAGCTTTGTCGTTATACTCCGCCGCATTTTTTTCAACAATAGACCATTCTTCGATCGGCTTGTCGACTACTTCGCCATCAGCATCTGGAGGAGATCGAGGTGGAGTATATCCGTTGGGAACAGCTTCCCACACTCGCACATCTATGGACTTGATGCATTGGCGCACACGAACCTTCCAATAGGCATAATTGGAACCGTCTAACACTGGAACTTTGCCGATGTAGTTTGAGCTTGTAACATCCATTATAAGAATCAAAAAGCTTAGTCGTCAAGCGGAGGCTATGATACCACTTTGAAGTGGTCTCGGTACGATATGGATGTAAAGCACTAAGTATAGACTAGATGTTGGGTAAAATGTCGGGGTAACCTCAACCTAACATTCAGGTGCACAGCGGAATATTTAATTACTTAGTGACGAAACTGAAATAACACGATATGTAAATCTGTGCAGCAAGTTATAAAAACTTGTTGCGTGCCTCAAGGCGAAATTCCACTAACAACAATGGATGGCAAAATAACTATCCGAAGATAGTAAAAACAAGCGTAGAAAAACTACGAATCTAAACGATTCTGCAAACTACGACTCTAACGATTCTGAAAACCTACGAAGTACTAAGACTTCTGAAAACTCAATACTAGGCTAAAAGGACACTTTGGCTCGCTCAAATTCTCTCAACGAAACTCGATAATTTTCGCTCAAAGCTCTCAAACGTTTCTCGTCCAAAGGTGTAAGTTGCAGCTCGAATTCTCCTCATATTAATAGGCCTTGGCTCCCTCTTGAATTGGTAAAAGATCCCTTGAATATCTCTTCAAATATCTCCTCGAAGATCTCCCTAAATATAGTATATATTTACGTCGAATCTTCTCATCCTAATTGGCCGATCTCTTATCTCCTATTTATGGTAGCTGGTTGAATTATTCTCTTTTTATATTCAGATCTCCTAATCTTGTTCGTCGCTTGACTAATTCTCTTTTGGTCTTCAAATCTTTTATATATAGTAATTACACTTCCTAAATTCGTTCAAGCAGCTCCACACGCTTTCCCACACGGTTTGGACAGCACTTTACCACATCCTGCATATCAGTAAATAAATCTACCAAAAAGATTAAACGGTTTTTTGGGCATGAAAGATAAAATCGAATGTTGACAGACAACAATGTTACCTGAAGTGTTATCCCAACATTGCCTTCAACATTAACACTACGTATAAACCCTTCAGATGTGTCCCAATCAAGTGAGAGCCATGGTCTACGTCAAACTGACTAAACTCGATTCTATGATAAACGGAGACGAGGCAAATTACCAAACTACTCTCCATGTCTCACATGAGTTAGTTCAATACATTGGCCAAGGATTTCGTAATTTTCCGTCGCCGTCCTCATAGGACACTTATCTCGATTACTCGCGAGACTGTGAATCCGTACTCAGCGGTCTAAGCCCGGCAATCACAAATCGACATCAAGACTGCATCTGGCTCGCTGACCCATACAACAGCAAATCGGGTCGAGGGAACCAGTGACAGTCGAGGCTTCAAAGTCAACTCCGTCAAAGCCCCTTTCGGTCTAAGGTTCACGTAGACTACTATATTGTTTTCATCGGTCATTGACACTCTTTGAGTAATAAACCATGTTCGACCGTACGACCATGAGTTAGTGTCCATGAAACGATTCATCCTCTTGATTCGATTCGTATCACAAGTCATGACCTCCGCCTCCAAGCGGGATATCGACACACGATAGGTCATCGACAAATAAGCCGTGATCGGTTATCCAGCACACAACTGGAGCCTCAGGCTTACGGACTTTTAATGTTCGAGTTAAGAGTCCACTGGTGCCTTCCTCTCTCGTACCCATCGAGAACAGTGACTCAACTCGACACATTTGGATTTGTTCATTTATTGCTTTACGGGATACTAAGTAAAGAACTCTTGTATCCAATAAACGAACAATGCCTTTCATTGAACACACGAAAATATCTTATTACACAAAAGGTCGAATGAGAAATAATCTAATGCCCTATACAATCTAATCCTCGAATAACATTCGAGGGTATATTCCTAACACATGCTACACGCACAAGTTGGCTAGCATGCATCGCAATATTTCGCGAAATGAAATTGCGAGAATATTAATCGAAACGGTGAAGAACGACCTCAGTATTTATCCAAAAAAGTGCAACAGCTCGTAAATGATACTTTTTGTACGACATCTCATACATCGAAGCATTGCATGGACCCAAAAGGGCAAAAGAAATTATTTATGATACTTGAGAAACTTCAATCCAAAAGTTTCTTATATTCATAAGCGTTGCAACGTTATATTCCCGGAACGGACTGAATCATGGGATGTCGGAGCATGATATCGGGATAGTGCCACTCAACGATGTTATAGGATATGAGTGGACAGGATGAACGACAGCATGCTAGTCGACATTCGACTCTTAATGCCATAATCTCTGATGCATGATCATTGTGCATAGCCCAAACGAACCGCACCGCTCCGTCGACATGCTATCGAGCGACTCGAATAGCACGTAAGCTCGAGTGTGTCGATGTCGTATGATCGGACAGCGTATTCCACCTAAAATAAAAAAAAAAAATTGGATTTAAAATTTTAAGTTAAAATTTCATGAAAGATATAATATTAAATAAGTATCGTCTTAAATATCTCGTAGCATGTGGCAGAATAGACAACTCAATTCCATCGACAACAGTGGCCAACATCGGCACTCGAAGACGGATAATAATGGGCTGCCAGGTAATATACGCATCCACGCCCATACCTACACAAAATTTAAATAAGTGAATTAGTATGTTTACGCCTCAAAAGAATTCAATTACACAACCAAAACGCATCTGAAGCAACCGCAGAGCTCCACTAATGTTCATCGTCACTGGCACGAGGTACATAGCTCTGTACAGAAAAGCCAAAATGGCACTGTCCCAGCTGTAAGTGTGCACGGCATCGATGTCTTCGAGCAACGGAAGAAAAGTCATGGACGTCGTGCTTCCGCTGGAATCCGGAAACATAAACCGAATCCATGAGCAAGAGCGCATATGCACGTGTGCGCTGATCTACCTGATAATCTTCGCTGTCATTGCGATCTGGTTGGCTTCCAACTAGTCCACAAACTTCCTCAAAGACACCTTCGTCCCGCTGTACGCACCTACAACAGGTCTGTAACCAGTCAGTTCCCCTAGGTAACTGATCCACTGATCCTAGAGCTGGCAATTTGGCCCGCAGCACGCGGGATGGGCCTTGATTTTATAGGCCCGCCCTTTGGCGGGCCTAAGCGGTAAGCCCGCACGGGCCGCGGGCCTAGGCAGGGCGGGTTAGCCCGCGGGCCGCCCGCCTATTATTTAAAATTATGGGCTGTGAATGATAAATATTAAATATGGCTTGACTTATAGGGCATTGCTAAGCTCATAAAGGAAAATATGGTTCTTCAATCGAGTCCAGGGTTTTCACCACTTTTTTCCCATCTCTACTACTGATGCGCCGTCGCCCAAGCAAGCCATCATCCAAGCACTGTCGTCTCTCAGTTGCAAGTAAGCCGAAGACCTCGTCACCGTCTCTGCTGCACTGCTGCTGCGCCTAAGGCCTCATACCAGTCGTCATCGCGCGCGCGCGCCCAGGCAAGCACCGCGACAATGCTTAGCCTCCCCCTCTCATCCTCCCCATCCGGTGTCGTTTGTCTCCTCTACTTCCCGTTAGATAATCATTGCTTTGAGTTTCGATTTGGGAACTAGTTTCATTCCAGTTTGGTAATCATTCAGTTTTCTGATTCGGGAAACTTTTTTAATATGCGGGCGGGCTTGCCCGCCCCGCCCCGCCAGAATGCGGGTATTGGCGGGCTACGGGGCGGCCCGCCCCGCCGGCCCGTTTTGACAGCTCTAACTGATCCTGCATCTTACTGAGATCACACCACTGACCGAAGTACCATCAACGAGAGTCCCCACAGAACACCGACGTTCTCTAGTGTAATGGTTGTCTCACCCAGAGGCAAGTGGAACGTGTGCATCTCCTTCTTCCACCTCTCTACAAGAGCCGTAATCAAGTATGGATCTAACTTCTGAGATTCACAACTGTAAACGCCATAAAACGACATCGTATCTAACTTCTCCAAAATACAACCCTGCAACCGCACCGGTCGTGAATGCTTACCAAACACAACATTTTCAAAACCCCTAACGGTCAAAGGGGTGTCTAGGGCACCATCAGAATTGGATAGTACTTCGTTACAATGATGACTATCCTGGAATATCAACAGTGATTTGTCGACCGAAACCGTAATATTCATTAGTATCCATCCTAAATTAGCGTCTACAAGTTAATATCGACACAAATAAAAGCAAACACGATATCAACACATAAATTAAATCATGTATCGAAAAATCGAATCAAAGTTAGAAACTCTAATTTCAAAATTAGGTTTTGAAATTGGGGAAAATCCTAAATCGAATCAAAGTCCAAAACTGACATATTATATCAATCCAATAAGCAGCCCACGATATACATAGCTCATATTATACTAAAATGCAAACTAGTCACGAATTCAACAAAATTTAGAGAAACTACGCAAATCAAAAGTTTAACAAATTACGTATCAATACGAACCTTAATCGAAAATGACGCAGAATAGGCCGAGAGTCACCGTCGTCGTGGAGCTTCGCCGTCGTGGGGTGGGAGAAAGAAGAAGTGAGGGAAGTAAGTAGGAAGGAGAAGAGGCGCACGGGTTTATTAAACCCATCGTCGCTGTTAATGGACGCGGCGTCGCATCCATTAGACGTGGACGCGAGGGACGGTCTGTTGGGCCAATATTTGGGCCCAGTATTTTTTTTAAAAAAAGGCCTGTTAGGATTGTGGACCGGGTGTTAGAGAGGGGTTGAATAACACCGGTCACCATTTTTCGCTCTTTAGTGGGTTTCACGTCCGGTTAGAGAGTGAAACCGGTTTTCAATCTTCAATCAAAGCCAAGTGTGGAATACTATAGGCTTTGATTGCGACTATATGTGGCAGTTTGTGTATGTGGGTGATTTGGTCCGATTTGGGCGTATGGAGGTGGTTGAGGCATTTTGTCGAACACTTTGAGTATCGGTATTTGGAGTGTGTGTGGTTTCATTTTGAAGGAGTAAGACACGTGATTTGTTATGAAAGTTTGGAGTTTAAATACTCCTACGTCTCCCCGTTCCCCGCAAGAAAGGCTATACTAGAATATTTGTATTTTACAACCCCCATTATACAATCTCCTTAGCTAGACTCACATAGTACAACCCCAGGCTATCTTAGCTAACTAAACTTCTAGACACCACTAGACAACTTTTTACAGTCCGTCTCTTCAAGAGCTTTTTACAGTCCCTTGAGAACTTACGGTACCCCGTAAGGTCAACCGTAATGACTGTAGGCCGCAACCTCACAATCGGCTTGATCTTTTTCGTCTCTAAGCTAAGACGGCATCATCTTTCTTGTATCGGTGCGAATACTACATATACTTGTTTAGTCTATGTGCTAATACTCTCACACAACTAATCTACTTAAACTCATCTCTCTAATCTGTGTGTGAGGTCTGTGGGTTTGAACGTTGCAGCTCTCTCTCTTTTGTAACTCACGCACTTGGAAGAACTCCCTTGATTTTATGCTCTTAACTCTGTTCTTCTCTCTTGGATCTCTCTTTGAATGTGTGCTTGTTTGCTCTATGATCCTTAAATTGTTTCTGCCCTGCTCCTTTGTAGTTGTTGGCTTCCCCACCTTGATATAGCTGTTAGACTCAATAATATAGCCGTTGGGAGCTTTTTGTTGACTTAGTCATACTATCAGAGTTAACTGCTTGTACCTGCTGCAGTAGAAGGCTTGTAAACGAGTCAACAGTTGACCAGTCATCCAGTCATTGACTGGACCAGCTGAGACCAGACCGGTCCCGACGAGACCGGATAGTCCAATCCAGTCGTCTAATACCGGTCAGTCAGTCTGAGACCAGATCAGTCCAGTACTGATTGAGACCGGAACCGAGACCGGGTTTGACCGACAGTTGATCAATCCGATTTTTCGCCCTGAGCTCATATTTGATATCCGTTTTTGAACCGAGCTCATCTACACACTCAGTAAATTTGTTAGTAATACAATTATTAAGTTTTGTGTTCATCCGACCAGATTTTTTTAAATCCAACAATCTCCCCCTTTTGATTAACACAAAACTTTAACAAATAAGTATAAAAAACTAACATATTTTTCTCCCCCTTTCTGTGATAATCAAAAGTTCATTTCCTTATTCGACCAAAACCTTGACATCTCGAATATTTAGCTAAATACAAAAATTTAGACTTAGTCGAATATAATGGAATAGGTTTATCATATTATCTCACAAATGGGCACATAATTGCTAGCATGTTTCTCCCCCTTTCAAAACAAATGATGCTCCCCCTAAATCCAACAATGATCTAGAGGCATATTCTTTGAGCGCATATCAGTAGAATAGGAGAATAGGAACACTATATGAGTCTAGCGTGTCAAACCTGGGCTGTACAGTAGACTTAACTTCGGAGCATAAACTGCTTTTATTGGAGCACATCTGAGCAGCAAATTCATACCATTGTAATCCTCTCCAAGTCTAGTTTTCAGGAAAATTGTCGGACTGGAATTTGGGTGTAAGAGCAAAGAGTTATTCCAGTTCTCGTGAAGCTACGACGATCGGGCCGAGTCTGATTTTGATGAACCGACTGCTTTTATCCAAAGTGGACCGGATAGAAATCCTACACCTTTGCGATCTCTTACGAGTCTAGTTTGTAAAAAATTTTACAGACCGGAATTTCGACATCTCAGCACAAAGTTATTCCATTTCTCGCGAAGCTGCTACATTTGACGACACGCTGACAACAGGCTGAAATTCACCGAATAAACTGATTTTCTCAAGGCCGAACTAGACTGTGAAAATTATACCTTTGCAACCGTCTATAAGTCTAGTTTTCTGGAGAATTTTTGGTTCAGCATTTGGATATCTAAGCGCAAATTTATTCAGTTTTTCCCAAAGTTATTGCAGGCTGTCTGAAAATTTCAGCACTTGTTTGAACATCATCGTCAGCCTTGACCTTCCAGTTTCTTCATCTTAAGCTCATCTAATACACTTCTTGACTTCCGGTCTTGGAGCTAACTCTTTGGGCTTGACTGTTTGATTACAATATCAGGTCCAAGTCGCAGATCGGTCTGAAAATTTTGCCTCGTCCTTAACCTTCGGTCTGGGCATCCTATCATAGGTGGTCAAGAGCAGCAGTCCAGTTGGTCTCACTGCTGATGTTCTGTCTTGCCTCAAGGTGATGACCGGATTGTTTCTTTCACCGACTTAATCGGTCCATTACAAACATATTCTGGTCTTTTAGAGACTTTTGGTCAGGTCAGTAGAAGGAGAGTCACTTCGGTCTTCAGCTAATTTTTTTGTTGTTCCCAAAGAACTGATTGACTTTCAGCACGATTCTCATAACATCGAGTTAGCTTTCTTGGAGATGAGGGTCAGCGTTTGGCTGGATTTGACCTGTTCATCAATTTTCGCATTTGACCAGGTATAACCAGTTTTTGATCGTTCTAATACTTCAGGGAGCAAAGAAACATCCTTTTTGGTATTCTTCTAATGAATCTGTTATCCTTCGTGAGTAACACCATTATTCATCTGCCTCAGCTTCAAGTTCGGTTGGTGTTGTTCAGCGCTCTATCCTTGATTGTTACCCATTGTTATCCTTTTCTGTAACCTTCTCACCCTCAATCATATCGAAATTAATTCGGTCTCGACTCTCGAGTAGAGTTTTGATCTTGAGAAGGTTCGGTCAGTCTTTGTCTGGAGTTGATACTGAAGATAATGTTTCGAAAGACATTGGCTAAAACTCTACGAAGCATTTGATCATAATATCATCTTAGTAATTGCAGCATGTTGCTTGTGCCAGAGACATCCTTTCGTGCTCCAAGTCTCTTGCTCTCTCTTACCACTTTGTGCTTCAATAATCCAGTCTCTTCTTCTTGTGCCGATTTGTCTAGTAAAGAATTAACCCGGTCAGTATTGGGTTTTTCCTGCTCAAGTCTGAAGCAGTCCGGTTGAAAAAAATGTTGAAGACTGAAGCTGATGAGCTGAGATGACCCAAGCTTGATGAGGTCGAAACTGTGAATTCTCTCACCTCCAACAACATAGAGAAGTGAGCCAGAGAGACGAATAGACCGACTTTTTTTGTTTGTTAACTGTGGAATGTCACTCTCATAGCAAAGCTGACCGGTCAGATGTCCCCTATTAATAATCAACCATGAACCGATTTGTCCCGACCTTATAGCACCTACTGACCAAGATTCCCTTTCTTTTTTAAGTAGATGATTTCTTCTCTCAGCCCCTTATGACAAGTTTTTCCATCAGCTTTCACAGTTGACTCCGCAGTAGCGTCTGAACCATAGCCTTTGTTTCGAGAAATGGATATCCGGTTCGTAGGCCCCCGACTGTTGTGATTTTATAGAGAGAACAGATTTCTGATTTTCGGAGTTCTTCAATTCGTTCATCATAAGTCAGTTCAGACATGCTGAAATTTGTCTGCTTAGTTCTGACATTAGCGGGTGCTTAGCTCGGTAGTGAGTCGGTTTTGAATTTGAGCATCAGTCTTGGGCAGCACACAAGGTCGAACTTCATCGAGAAGACTGCTTTTATATGGGCTGAATTAGGCATCAAAATTTATACTGTGTTTGTCTGCGAGTCTATTTTCCAAAGAACTTGATACAAAGGAATTTGGATGTCTGAGCACATAGTTATACGACTTCTTCAAAGTTGCCGCAACCTGCCGTTTCAAATTTTGCCTCACAATCTGTTCAGACAGTCTTCAATCAGACGACCATAACTCCATCCGTACTTAATATTTTTGAGTGCCATAAATTTTGCTGGAAACTAGATTCTTGAGCTTTCCAATGATGTAAACCACGTCTCCAGATCCCAACCAAAGAAAGCAGTTTATTGCGTGAGGTTACCTGTTCGCCATGAACCTCCCCGTTGCCCACATTTGAATCTCCATTTCAGCTTCGTGGGAAATCTTCACCATGTTTCACCATTAGTTCTTGATTGGAAAAAATCCGCTCTGATACCACTTGTTAGGATCATGGACCGGGTGTTAGAGGGGAGTGAATAACACCGATCACCATTTTTCGCTCTTTAGTGGGTTTCACATCCGGTTAGAGAATGAAAACGGTTTCCAATCTTCAATCAAAGCCAAGTGTGGAATACAATAGGCTTTGATTGTGAACTATATGTGACGGTTTGTGTATGTGGGTGATTTGGTCCGGTTTTGGCGTATGGAGGTGGTTGAGGCATTTTGTCGAACACCTTGAGTATGAGTATTTGGAGTTTGTGTGGTTTCAGTTGTAGGAATAGAGACACGTGATTTGTTATGGAAGTTCGGAGTTTAAATACTCCTACGTCTCCCCCTTCCTCGCAAGAAAGGATATACTAGAAGATTCGTCTTTTACAACCCCCGTTGTGCAACCTCCTTAGCTAGACCACAGTACAACCTCCCGGCTATACATAGCTAACTAAACTCCTAGACACCACTAGACAGCTTTTTATAATCCATCTCTTTCAAGAGCTTTTTACAGTCCCTTGAGAACTTATAGCACTCCGCAAGGTCAACCGTAATGATAGTAGGCCGCAACCTCACAGCCAGCTTGATCTTTTACGTCTCTAAGCTAAGACGGCACCATTCTTTCTTGTCTCGGTGCGAAGACTACAAACACTTATTTATAGTCTATGTGCTAAGACTCTCACACAACTAATCTACTTAAACTCATCTCTAATGTGTGAGTGAGGTATGTGGGTTTGAAAGTTGCAGCTCTCTATTTTGTAACCCACACTTGAAAGAACTATCTTGATTTTATGCTCTTAGCTCTTGTTCTTCTCTCTTGGATCTCTCTTTGAATGGTTGCTTGTTTGCTCTATGATCCTTAAATTGTTTTTTGCCCTGCTCCTTTTGTATTTACTGCCTTCCACTTGATATAGCCGTTGGGAGCTTTTGTCGACTTGGTCAATGATGTCAGCTTTAACTGCTTGTACCTGCTGCAGTAGAAGGTTTGTACACTAGTCAACAGTTGATTAGTCATCCAGTCATTGATCGGAACCAGTCTGAGACCGGACTAGTGCAGACGAGACCGGACAGTCCAGTCCAGTCCAGTCCAGTCTGATACCGTCAGTCAGTCTGAGACCGGACCAGTCCAGTACTGACTGAGACCGAAACCGAGACCGGGTTGACCGCATTGACCGACAGTTTACCAGTCCGATATTTCGCCCTGAGCTCATATTTGATATCCGTTTTTTCGAGCCGAGCTCATCTACACACTCAGTAAATATGTTAGTAATACAATTATTAAGTTTTGTGTTCATCAGACCGGATTGCTTAGATATTTAAATCCAAAAGGCCCTTCAACTTTTTTTTTTGAAAAGGGCCCATGCAAAGGCCCGTCACGACAATTGGGCGCGATGCCGCAGTTACCAAATGCGGCGTCGCTGTGATTAAATGCGATATACTCGACTTTGTTAATTTTTTTGCAAAATCGCCTATTTTATTAATTTTTAATTTAAACCCGGTTATTTTAATAAAAAAGCCCCAAAACATCAAATAGTTCAGAAACCGCATAATCAACGAACATAAATAAGGCCCTTTTTTTAGTTTTGTGGCCCTACGAGTAGGGTTGCAAACGAATCGAACTTTTTTGTTCGATTCGCGATTCGATTCGAAATTTTAAGATTCGAATTCGAATACTTAGAATACGAATCTGAATTAGAATATTTTTTTTGATTCGAGAATATCCGTATACGAATATGAAATCACAATATTCGATTCGAATCTTAATCGAATTATTCGATTCGAATAATTTAATATATTTATAAATTTTAATATCTTATAATACTTGTACTTTAATGGCCCATTAAAAATGTTTAGAATATAGTATAATTCAATTATATTTCAATATAATATATGACACTTCAATAAAACATTTTAATATAGTATATTATGATTCAATATATGTTCAAAATATAATTTGCTATAATTCAATATATAGTTCAAATAGATAATAAAAGATTAATACAAATACTCGATATTCGATTCGAATATTCGAGAACCGATTTTATGATTCGATTAAATATTTGAATAATCGTATTCGTATTCGATTGTCATCCGCATACGAATAGAATATTGTGGTATTCAACTCGGTTAGATTCGTTTGCATCCCTACCTATGAGGCACAATAATTTAGAGCTGAAATTTTATGTTGAAGCCCATTGGCCGACCCGACGAGTCCCGAAAAAATCGGGCTTGGGCCTAAATTTCATGAGCCCAAAATATGATCGGCCTTCTGACCCGGCCCGTCAGGCTCGTCGTGCTGAGGGGCGGGGCCAGAAAGTCCGATGAGTCGCATGTCAATGGGCCCGCTATGTTGTTAGTTTTTTCTTTTACCAAATTCATTTTTTAAGCAAAACATAATATTTTTTGATGTATTATGGGATATAAAAATTTTTGTAATTATATATTTGTATTATTGTGTATAACATGGTTCTGAAGACCGGACTGGATCAAAAATCCGGTCCGATTCCTTTTGGTCTTTTTTTTAATTTTAAAAATAAATAACAAAATTTCGTTTTCTAATAAATTATATTATCTCAGTCCCACTTAATACTTCCCAAAAATTAGTGGCACATAGATTAATAAATAACATTTTTAATATTATAGTACACTTTTATGGAATGGAGAGAGAAAATAATTAGTCTACGCAAATTAAGAAGCCTTTTTCAAATATAAATAGTGTAATTAGTTTAGTTACTGGAATAATTTTTACCAAAGTAGATATGGAAAGAATTATGTGGGACGCCCGAAATAGAAAGATGTGAAGAAATAAGTAGGACGGAAGAAGTACAAAATAGGAAAAACCAATAAAATAGTTTTGTCTAGGGTGAAGTTGTGTGTATTTACTTAATGGGTCTGGGTTCGAACCCATCAACACCAAATTTTATAATTAACTTATTAACTCACTATTTCATTTTTATTCAAATTTGACCCCAAATTCATGGGGCAACTTGTCAAAATGCAGTGGAAACTTGGTCAATCAAAAAAAAGGAGTGTGAGTATTTTTATTAAATGGAAGGGATCCAATTATTAGATAAATAATTATTTCTCTAACCCAATTTTAACTAATTATTTTAATATTTTATCATTTTTTATTTCCCCTCCATTACCAACCACAATCGATCGATCAAACA
The DNA here is from genome assembly GCA_027422505.1 of Craterostigma plantagineum. Taxonomy (NCBI): domain Eukaryota; kingdom Viridiplantae; phylum Streptophyta; class Magnoliopsida; order Lamiales; family Linderniaceae; genus Craterostigma; species Craterostigma plantagineum. Next base: position 75,236 of record JAPQWV010001580.1, read on the forward strand.
ACCTCTCATTTACTCCACCATTTCATCCCATTAAAATGAATCTTCAATCTTCATACCAGATCGAATTATTACAGCTCGAAAGAACGCTTAAACAACTCGAACACCCGATGCAACAGCTCGAAGCTCATTTACTCCTCGAACAAATCTTCATTTCTTGAGAGGTGAGGTCTTCTTTCAACAAATAGCCGAGTTGTAACTTGCATTTCATGGTATTCTGTGTAGCTTTCGTCACGGGTAGATCTAATTTATGTGGGCTTTCACATATAGTACAGATTCTGAGAGAATTTGAGTGTGGCTCCAAAATTCTGCCGCTCTATTCGAACTCGATACAAGTTCGAATACGTGTTCGAATAATGTCGGATTGACAGAATTTGCGATGAAGACGATGAGTTTGTTAAGCTAATCGAACACAATACGAGTTCGAAAATATATTCGAATAACGTTTTCGAGTTTCGATTAAGCGTTCAAATAACCCTTTTTGGTCAAGTAATTGAACTCGGATGATTCCCGATTAACTATTCGAGTGACTTACTAGAATTCGAATATTCTCGTAAAAGGTATTTGAGTTTATTTTTATTTGTGAACCCGAATTGCACTTGAATAATTTATTTTTTACTTTACACTCAACAAACTTTCATTACATATTATGCTGACGAATATCATTATCAAGTACAATGGAGAATGGGAACCCGTTGGTGATAAGAAATACAGATGGCGTCCAAGGTCTCCTTCGGTAGGAATATGCGGCCTATATGCTTCGAAGGTCTCATTCTGCATGTTTTCTATGTATTGGGACATCCTATGAATTGACTTTCTGTGAATTGGATTTTTTGTGGATTGAGTAGTGTATTCTGAATGTTTATTCGAGTTCGTATACCAATTAATCGATATAAGGCTAATCGTGTTCAGTATGTTGGTTAACGAGTTCGAATAGGCCCTTTTCGGTTTCGTTTAACGTGTACTCGACTTCAATTAGTTGTCGTTGAGTCACTTAATTAACTTGGAACCCTTAAACTCACTAAAGTCACTAACTTCCCTCTATATCAGTTCCACGAGAAGTCTATCAAACCCATCGGAGTTGAAGTCATAACTATCCCATTTGTATTAAGTTTCAACCAACTATATCAAGTTATACTATAATGTTATAAAGATTAAGTTCTTTTGAAACTTCAATTTATATCTCTAACTAGACAAACAATTTTAAACCTAGGATTTATAAAGATCTTAATGGATGTTATAAATAACACGTTAATATGACATGTTAATTAGTTTTTCGCTTATTTTTTTCGGAGTGAAAGGGGCTATGCCCAGAACTAACTAGAGGGTATACGGCGGGGTAAGCGTCCCCAGAAATATCTCCTAGCAAAAGGGGATAAAGGCCCACGAGCATCATTGCATAAATGGACTCCTAGTGGTTGACGGGATGCATGATGGGCTAACCAATCTGCACATGAATTGAACTCTCTGTAGGTGTGGTAAAATGTGACTGACCAATCCCACCTATAAGTTTCTCTATTCTATTTACCATGGGCTGAAGTGGAAGCGAGCATGTTGCTATCCCAGTCAAGATATCGTAAACGAGTCTTGAATCGACTTCACAATGAGCAAAAACAGCCTTTGTTCCATGCTGTGCGTAGACCAGTGAGGACGCCCCAAAACTCAGCCATCACTGAAGTGCAAAAGCCGAGGTTTTGCTTAAATCCTACAATTCAGTTGCCATTCTCATCGCGAATAAGGCACCAGCACTTGCCATGCCAGGGTTCCCCCGAGCAGCTCCATCGGTGTTCAACTTTAGAACTCGGGGTGGTGGTTTAGTCCATCCTACCAAGATCCACGAACGACCTTGCCTGGGGTTCAAGTTAGTTGATTCCGCCACGCTCGTGAGAAAGAGTCAGCCGTCCGACGAATAACCAGCTGCTTGTTCGAAGGAGTGTGTGCGTTAGGCCTGAAAAATGCCTTTATTTCTCCATGCCCATAATAGCGAACAGCCTGTAGCAAATGTAATACACCAAGATGAATTTGGCCTTGGTTCCAAATTCTCAACTAGCCATTCTTGAAGCCCGCAAGAGAAGAAACGAGTGGACGAACACGGATGAACGAGCGATGCCCATGTCCCGTGGGCTCTAGGACAATCACGAAGAACGTGAAGAATAGATTCACTCGTATTAGAACAGTTGTGGCAATTAGCAGTTGTTGACAATTTGCGACGTGCTCGTTCTTCATTCATGAGGAGGCGCTGGTGAGCCACTAACCAGAAGAAATATTTGATATGATTTGGACCCTCCCAATTCCAAATAATTCGCCACAAATCGGTGGAACCTGTGGGGGACTTCGAGTAAGTTCAGCGTAAGTCGATGAGACAGAGTATTTACCTGAGGCCGAACACATCCATGCCAGTTGATCCTGCGAAACTCTCTCAAGTGGCGGGGGGACAATGCTGGCCAAACGTAGTAGAGCAGATGCACTAACGAAGGGGAGATTTTGTCCCAACTCCAATTCCCTGTTTCTCCCCATGTAGTCTCGGGCAGGTCTGTGAGATCTATGCTAGGTATGGGTTGCACCACCGTTGTGCATAACGCTTCAGGCAGGCCCGTGACCCAACGATCTACCCAGAACCGCGCTTTAGTTCCCAAGGCCTCAGCCCAACATCGCCGGATTACATTCCATGACTCCGCCAAGCCACGCCAAAGCCATGAGTCGCCCGGTTTAACTCGTAAGGCCCAGCCCTCCATCCATCTTCCAGGGTATTTATTCGTTAGTGCTCTTGCCCATAACTCGTTTGGCATAGTGAGTAATCCCCACCAATCTTCCCGAGTAGAGCCGTGTTCGCTTCTTTCAGTCTTCGAAGTCCGAGGCCACCCATATATCTAGGTTGCGTAATTGTATACCAATGGATGAAGATGCAGGCGGCGTCGTTGTTTCTGTATGCCCCCAGAGGAAATTTCGGCAGTGATGGTGTATCTTCGAGGAGAGCTTACGTGGAAAGTGCAATATATGCATGGAGTACGCTAGCATGGCCTGTATACTGATTGAACAAGTGTGGTTTCGTCCAGCTAAGGAGAGCGACGCAGCTGACCAGCTATTAAGTCTTTTGTGCACCCTATTAATGAACCCTTGGAACATTGATGCCTTCATCCTTCCATGGATGATTGGTATCCCAAGGTACTTGCATGGATCAGAAGTGACCGAGAAACCTCCAGCTTCGGCAATAGCAGATCTTTTTACGGCAAAAACACCTTTAGAGAAATACAAGACCGTCTTGCTTGCATTAACTTTCTCTCCTGAAGCACTGCAAAATTTCTCTAGGACGGATCGTATCACCATGATCTGCTCCACGGATGCTTCAGCAAACAGAAGAAGGTCGTCTGTAAACATTAGATGAGATTTAGCTGGTCCACGTGTACCGAACCGAATGGGTTTCCATAAACCCTCCTGAACTGAATCCATAATGGCATGGAGAGGCGTTCGATGCATAAGACGAAGAGATAGGGAGAAAGTGGACATCCTTGACGGATGCCCCGCTCATCTGTATCGCCTCTGATGTTTCTTCATTCCATAGGATACGCAGCGATGCAGACGTAACACCATATAATGGCTCTCGTCAGATGGTATGGTATCCTAGCCAGATTAAGAGTTTCCCGTAAGAAGTCCCATGAGATACGGTCGTATGCTTTCTCCAAGTCAACTTTTACTAGCATGAATTGTTTCTTCCGTTTCATACGCTCCATGGAATGGACTAGTTCCTGCGCGATTATTATATTTATCTTGATATGACGCCCGGGCACAAAACTCGCCTGATTAGGGTAACAATGTTAGGCATGAGGCTTCGTAGCCGATTTGCAATTATCTTCGTAATTAATTTATACGAGACATTGCAGAGGCTAATCGGCCTAAACTGGTGAATCGTCTCAGGGTGCTCCGTCTTGGGGATAAGAACTAGGAGCGTCGAATTGACTGGCGTAACGTACTGTTGCTCGTCTAGTATGCTCCGAACGAAGTTGGTTACTAATTCTGATACAACTTTCCAATTAGATTGGTAGAAAAAAACATGAAAGCCGTCCGTTCCGGGGGCTGTGAAGGGCGCCATAGTTAATAGCGCCTCCTTTTTTCCTCTAAGGAGACATGTCGTGAGAGCGTAATATATCTTTCATGATCGATCGGCTTGAACGTCGCTCATGGAAGTCAGGGCGCTCCATATTCGCCCTCCCCATACAAGGCCTGAAAGTGACTGATGGAAATAGCTTGCAGTTGCTCTTTGTCCGTGATCCATACTCCGTTCCCCTGTTGTAGAGTATCTATTTTGAGTCTCTTCCGTGCAATGACGGCTCTAGTATGAAAGTAGCGAGTATTTCGATCCCCGCATCGAACCCATTCGCAGCGTGACTTTTGGACCAAGATAGCTCTTCTTGCACTAAGATGTTTTCGAGCTCCTGGGACAGGTCTTGTTCAAGCTTAGTGACGAAGGGATTTCTGTCTCTTTGCAGTGTTTTTTTGGATCCCTCCGAGACGTGCCAATATGTGCTTCTTGCGTTGTTGGATGCTCCCAAATACCTCCCGATGCCATATCTTGAGCTTAGTCTCTAATGAGCTAAGACTTAGGTGGAGGTCGGTGGGGAACCCAAGACCTCTCGAAGAAAGTTTGGGAATCGTGTTGATTGCCATGCGGCTAAGAATCTGAACGGTCGGGACGACGCGTGTGGAGCTGAGTGCCTTGACGATTGTAGTAGGATTGGGTGGTGATCCGATTTGATCCGGGGTAAGACTTGCACCGTTGAATCCGGGAATGTAGTTTGCCAACTTTGGTTACACAACCCACGATCTAGACGTTCAAAAGAGCCGTTCATAATTCGATCTGACAGGGCCCTTCCATGTTGAACGCTTGACCCGAGCTTCCACGTCCATAAGTGACAACTATTCATTATTTCGATGAAGCGAGTAGCATGATTTGGATTGAATGGAGCCCCACCTTGTTTTTCGTTCTCGATAGGATCTCGTTAAAGTCGCCAATGGCTAGCCACGGTGCATGTTCTTTCTGGTTGAGTGTCTCCATAAATTGCCACAGCACCAGACGTTTTGGGGCGATGTGGGCTTCCATATACAGCGGTGACCAACCTGAAATTCCTCTAAAGCTAAACTTGAAGTGAATTGCCTGCTCGTGCCCTTTAGTTCAGTAAGGCTGATGTTATTTTCCTGCCAAAATACCCAAATGCCCCCTCCGACTCCCCTTGCCTTTCCCGCGTATGTCGGAATTGCAAATGGTTTCTGCATACTGCGTCCGCTCTGGGCCAGTAATCCGAGTCTCCGTAATAAATATTACATCAGGCTTGTGTGCCGAAATCATTTCTCTTAAGATAGTGTAAATCTGGGGCTTGAAGCTCCTCTGCATTCCACGACAGCACAATCATGAGGAAAAGGGGTAGGTGGGATTGATCTCCCTGTGCATCACCCATGGTCTTCGAAATATTAAGTGCCGAATTTTCGATTGTGCTCTCATCATCCAAGCTCGAAGTTGACTGTCCCATTTCGCTTGAGCTCGCCTCACTAGTCGATCAGGTGGTTTCACCAAGTGAAATTTGGGCTTTGTGGGTATTGCCCGCCGTTCATCTTGATGGGTAGGGATGGTGTATGACTTCTGTCGTTAGAGGGGCTTGGGTTTCCTCTATCTGGTGGACGGCCGGCCCGTGAATTGGAACGAAGGAGACATTTCCATTATCTTAGAATTTTTCTGTACAGCCAAACTTGACCGAGCTCCAAAATCTAGTCCATAGGTGTCTTGCTTTGGGCTGGGGTGGGATTAATTTTATTGGTTGATCAGCTCTTATGATGCTCTTGGGATCGCTAGGCCCACCTACTTGGAATTGGATGATTCAGTCTCACTGAATAGGGCCATGGTTTTTGTCGTTTAGACTGGTTTGACTTGCCTTGATTTGCCTTAACATGTCCGCCAGAATATTTAGATTGACCTTGCTCAGCCCGTTTTGACCCATGATTGGCCCGTTTGAGATCTAGTGTGATTGGCTGCAATAAATTGTGGAGTAGGTTGTGGCTTCGTTGAACTTTCCTTCAGTGTAGCCCTTTCCAGATTCTCCTCCCCAAATCCGTCAAGGATATCAAATCTTGATCCATTTCCATGATTTCCTCCC